>VUQS01066773.1:0-20749 GCA_015108495.1 Heterochromis multidens | reverse complement strand
GGTTTATGTTTGCATTTATCTCCTTGTGTCTCTCTAGTGTTTAGTCTTAGTTCCTTAGTGTATCCCTCTCTCGCCCTCTCTCTCTCTGTCTCCCAGTGTCCCCCACTCGTGCTCTTTCTCTCTCAGCCCCTCGTGCCCTCACTCCTTCTCTCCTTCTCTCTGTCTCTCCCTTTTGTGCCCTCGCTCTGTTTCTCAGTGTGTTAGTGTTTGTTTACCTTCCCAGTGTCAAGTCCACGCGTGTTAGTCTGTGTCTCAGTGTTTAGCCACTTCCTGTATTACTTTGACAGTCCTGCGTCTCCTGTGTGTTATGTTCTATTTGCTTCCTCTGTCCCGTTATAGTCTGAGTTAATTCACCTCTGTTCCCTAGTGTTCTCAATCTCCCTGATTTCCTTGTGTGTATTTAAGCCCTGAGTTTTTCTTTGTTCTTTGTTACTTCGTCGTCATCCTTCCCTGGCCGTGTGTTTCCTAGTGCTTCCGTGTTCCCCAGTGTTCCTTTGTATTTCTTAGTTTCACGTTTTGCCTGCCTCGTCAGGAGTTTGTTTGTATTTTGGTTTGTTTTCCTACTCCAGCAATAAAACTGCTGTCGAGTTCAAGTCTGTCTCCGAGTCCTGCAATTGGGTCCTCACCCCGCTCACACACAGCCGTATTATGACATATATGCTATATTTCCATGTATATTTGCACCTCTCAATAAATTGCTGCACCTATTTCCCATTTTACTAGCAAAATATGAAGTAATGAGGGGTGGCTCAAGACGTTTGCATAGTACTGTGTACTGTACCTAGACTATCCGAGATACTCTAAAAACCCCATGCAATTTTTCTCCCTTAAGTGTGGCAGCCAAACAGATTTTGTCTGCATAGTAAGTCCTGGTAAAATCAGCAGTGCTATCGCCACCTTTCTTTTCTTAACGCAATAGGAAGTCTGAATATCTCAGCATGAAAACTTTGCAAGAACTGGTATAATATTCATGCTGGATAAGAAACTTACCTTTCTCTTTGAACTGTTAGTTGATAAACCCCCACAGAGAGCATGCATAACACTGTGTGAAACTTGCTTTCTCTGTATGTATTATTTTTGTGTAACTATTTAAAAAGTACATTATAATGTGGGAGAATCTGGTTGAAAAAGTAAACAGTTCATCAGCAGGTCAGTATTGGGAACTAAGCTGTGTTACAGCTTAGGTTCTTGCACTTGCCGATCAATTGCCTTTTTCACTGAAGAGTTTCAAAAGTCAAATAAAATAGACACAAATGATTGTTCCAAACGGTATTCTACTGCTGTCTGAGTGACTTGGTACCACTCAATTTCGTTCTATATGTTATGCTAAAATGCAGTGTCAAAAGTCAAAATTTGAGCTTGCAGACATTTGGGCTTCCAACTTAAGTCTACTATGCAGCAATACATTTTCAAAATAATGTCTACAGTTTTTTGAGACCAAGCTGAGGACTTTGACAAACAGGACCAAAACAGATTTTTTTCATGAAAGTAAATCAGCATTTATTTTACCACGGCTTTCCCCCTTTGGCAAACGCCGCTTTTGTCACATACATGGGACTCCTGAACCTCACTGAGCTCCGAATACAGACGTAGCCTGTCTATCAGAATGGCTCAGTCAGCACTATTCCTGCAGTGCAAAGAGACTTTGTCCTTAGACACCAGCCCCCACCGCACCTCACCCCAAGTATTCCCTAATAGCACTCCACTTGATGTGTGAGAAGCACAGCTTGTGGTAGACCACAAAGCATTGAATCATTGTTTGCTGATAAAACACTCAACACAGTGAATGCGTACAGGGAGTCCATCTCCAGAGTGCCAGCAATGACTGCAGATGAGACAGAGTGGCCTGTGCTGGTCGATTTCATTACAGGCAGATATAATGGCATTGTGTTTACTAGAGAGAATGGCAACTTCACTGGATAGTATTCCCCAGGTTTCATTTCAGATTTCTTAAGCCGGCCCAGGCAGGGGTTATCAACAAATAGGATTTTGGGGAGGGGGGATTTTGGTTCATAACTATAAAAAGATAATCGCATGACTTCTGGAACAGTTGCTGGTGAAGGCCTCGGGTTTAATAATTGGACTGGCTTCCAAAGTAAGGTGCAGAAATCGCTTCTGTTTCAATTTTCTCCATGTCTTGAAACACCATTCTCTACCACATTCAAACTCATAATACAGTAAATAAAACCCATTGCTGTGACCTTATTTTATTTTACTGCACAATGCGAGACTCCCAGACTCTGATGAGACAAGGGTTTTCAACAATTACCTATCAACAAGAGATGTGCACTCAGATAAAAATAGCATGCGGTACACACAGCGCTTGTTCTGCTGACTGAGAAGCTACAGGCAAAACAGGCTGAAGTGAAGACTGTCAAATTAGGCACCAAATTATGCATTAGATAGCAAAAGCATGGCTGGTGACTGGTGTGCTGTAGAGCAGCACGAGTGCTCCAGGAGGTGAGGCTGGAAGGTTGTCTCCTGCTGTAATGGAGCTTGACAACCCTGTAAAAGAGCAGGGAGAAGAAAAGAAAATCTTTTTTACCTTTTATCTACCACATGGCACTAAATTAGAGTAGTGTAGCTTATATAATCCCCTACATTTTAAAGTTAGAATCTAAAATACCTGTATAATCCTGTGTATGGGGGCATATGGCTCTTTAAGGCACAAGAAGCTCCAGCTACACTGCTACATGTACGATAGCTTAACTAATAAACCCTGACCAGATTGATAAAATGTCTTAATACATGTGTACCATCCTAACTAGGAATATTTCGAGGCTCAAAATGCCCCCAAAAATCTTGAAGTTTAAGCTACACATTTTTACATTTATTTTTAGAATCCACCCACTCCAATTAAGTATTCATGACTGCAACCTACTCACCAAATTCTGTTACTCCATTTCTGCACAAGGTTCTTGGGGGGAAAAAGCAACTGATTAGTTACCCTTTTGGCAATAATAGTCTCTATAGGAATTTCAATCTGCCTTTCTTGCACCTCATAGCAGCGAGGCAGTTCTGCTCAAGGTGATGAATGACTTGCTTTTAGTAACTAAGGTGGAAAATCCTGTTTTAGTTCCCCTAGATCTTAGTGCAGGTTTTGACACAGACGATCATTCACTCCTACTCTCTGGGCCAGTGCATCAGTGCCACTGCTTTAGGCTGCTTTCCATCTGCTGCACAGAACTTTATCTGATGCAGTTGAAGAGTTCAGGTCAGCTCTGTGGTATCCTCCATGGGTCCATTCTCAGGTTAGCTATTTTCCCGATATATACACCACACTTCCTTTAGGTCACATGGTATGAAAGAACAACATTGTGTATTGGCAATGCTCTCCACTTGAACACACAAGTTGTCTTTTTGTTTTCTTGAAAATGTAAAATGTAATTTACTCTTTATTTTGTGTATGTGTGTATACTTGTTTTGTGTGTTTTGCTGTGTGTATTTGTGGATCTATTATTAGCATATGTAACCATTGCTAATTGAGCTGCTGCCTACCCTGGCCAGCAAAAGAAATGATTAATCTAAAGAGTTATATTTTCCTAGTGAAAAAAGTGTGATGGCCTGAAGGCATCACTGTATCATTTAGACGTTGTTTTAAACTAAAAACTACCCAGTAAACATGGCTGAAACAGAGTTATTTTCACAGTTAAAACTGGCAACATCTATTGCAACTGCACTGTACATGGACAGATAGTGATCCAGTCAGACTATCATGTGCAACGCAAAAAATATTTTGTGTGCGCTTGTGTGTGTGCGTGTGTGTGTGTGTGTTTAATTTAAACAGTTTTAAACAATCTGTCTCATTCGTTGCATGGTGAATTTGTCTGGACTGTTACAAACATCACCTCTCTGCCCCTCCAGCATTAGCATTATAAACAAGAAAAACTCAGCTCAAACCTCCACCAAGGCAGCTCATTCTCTGGGCAGCATTTACTTTTTAAGGGAATAGTTTTGTATTTTGTATATATTTATTTTGTTTTCTTTGTTCTTTTTAAATGGACTTTAACAAGTCTGTATTTGTAAAAATCAGATAAAGGCAGCATGATGGATGTTTACTTTGATTACACAAACATTATGTAGGAGTAGGTCATGGATAATACGTACTGATTTGTAAATAACTGGACATGAATAACTTAATTATTATATAATATTTTACTACAGTGTATTTATAACTAACTAGGCAGCTCATTCTCTTGACAAGAATTTCTTTAAAGATAAAACACATTTGGGGGTCAACTTGAAAGACAAGCAGATGTGAAATGTAAAAGTGAGGTCAGAGGTCAAATGTGACATATTTGGATGCAAAACTATAACGTGATATTTAGAATCACCATATACCAGTATCATGTCCTAAATGTTGCCAATACAAACAAAGACAGTAGAATTTTAAGCAAAGTTTTAAAGATAAAAGACATTTTATGAAAGTTTGACCTTATTTGACCTTGAAGAGGTCAGAGGTCCAAAGTAGCATTATAACAGAATCCCCATATATCATTCCCTGTATGCCTATATGTTGTCAATACAAACAATGGCAGTAAGAAACATATTTTTAAATGGCTCTATATAGCATTATTATCACTTTGACCTTCAGCTCAATCTATTGACCTTAAAGAAGAGGTCAGAGGTCAAATGCGACATGATATTTAAATCTTTATACTGTACTTTCTATATGTTGACGCCACATGTACACACCAATGTGATTCATGGACTAAAACGTAAAAGTAACCAGTATAGTTCAGAATTAAAATACTTAAGACCTGGAATGACAGCAGGTTGTTGCACAAACTTCATGTTGGATGTCTTACACACAAAAAGTACTTACTCCCTTTGAAAACAGGGGGGAAAAAAATTATCCAATCTACCAGACTGTCCACAGTGCATTACGACGATATCCGTATTGATGCTGCTTCTGCTACCTTTAAAGTGCCATTTGATTCATTATATGGGACAGCTATCAGACTCACCACTGTGATATTAGAAGGTTGGACAGTCATCGTTTGCCTCTAGAAGGCATCAGCATGTGTCATCATTTCTAAGGCTTTGCTGTCGACATTTCTAAGATGTCTTCAGTTTAATTCAGAGCTTATAATTATAACACCACATCACAGGATAACCTAGTATTGAAAATTCCCTTACAGCAACTGTGAACATGGGGAAAATGGTTTACAGTACTTTGTATTAGAGGCATTCATTGCTCTGAGAGACTTGTGCTCAGAAAAAAAAAAAGAGAGAGCGAGCGAGAGTTTTAATTAGAGTGGTTTTGTTTGTGTGTATAAAGGCTGTTTTGAGAGAATGATTTTTATTGTTGTGGACTCCCTGAATAATTAGACTGTAGTCCATCTTGACCATTTTACCTCCCTAAACATCTATGTAAACACAGAAAGATAAGAGAACTCCCATTTTAATCTTACTTCACTGCACTTTGACTAGAATTTGAAGTATTAAAATGCATTGTATATTTGACTGGCAGCTCGCCATATCTCAGTGATTTTACCTACTTTAGGGCAATGATATTCTCAGACAGCACACTGCTGGAGGCAGATGCATAATACATTTGTGTTTACACAAAGACATAAATAAGCAGAGGCACTCTTTTTTTATAAGCTTTATAAAGATATGGGTATGTATTGCTGCATTTTTATAACTCCACTCATTGCGGGAATGAGACCTTGTGCATCATTCCAATTTTTCACTTACACAAATAGATTTAAATTGATGTAGCTTACTTCAGAGCTGATTAAAACCTCACATTATGCACAGCTGTGGCTATTCACAGCATCTGTATTAGCATTAAATCCCCAAACTGGCAATCTTCTTATTGAAAAAGGCTATGACATATGAGACAAGTGCAAGAATAACAAAATTAAGCAGAAAAGGCAGTTAAAACGTTTACCTTAAACTTCAAAGGATAGCTGTATTTAGAAATGTAATGACTGCACTTAAACATTATTGCTGGATCATGTCTGTTAATATTCAGTTTTTATTTTTAAGTTTGCATTGCTTTCTTTGCATTGTGATGGTATGAAATGTATATGAAAGGTAAAACAGAATGCAATGATTTGCAAATCTCATAAACCCATATTTCAATTAACATTAGAAGATAGAAAACATATCAAATGTCTAAACTAAGACATTTCACTATTTCATGAAAAAGATGAGCTCAGTTTGAAGTTGATGGCAGCAACATGTCTTAGAAAAGTTGGAACGGGGTAAACAAAAGGCTGGAAAAGTCAGCGGTACTAAAAAAAACAGCTGGAGGAACATTTTGCAATTAATTAGGTTAATTGGCAACAGGTCAGTAACATAAGTGGGTAGAAAAAGAGAAACTAGGAGAGGCAGAATTTCCTCCAGACCAAACAGTAGAGAGACCATCAGTGTTGTTATCAGCACTCAGCTCAAAAATGTGCATCTCTGATGGTATGGGAGTGCATTAGTGCTTATGGAATTGGCAGCTTGCACATCTATCTATCTATCTATCTATCTATCTATCTATCTATCTATCTATCTATCGGAAGGCCTTGCATATTTCAGCAAAACAATGCTAAACTGCATACTGCATCTATTGTAACAGCATGGCTTTGTTGTAGAAGGGTGATGAATTGGCCTGCCTGCAGTCCATACCTTTCACCAATTGAAAAAATGTGTTGCTTCATGAAACAAAAAATACAACAAAGAAGACCCAGGATTGTTGAGCAGATAGAATTCTATATCAGACAAGAATGGGACAACATTCCTCTCCCAAAAAGTCCAGCAGCTGGTCTCCTCAGTTACCAGATGTTTATGGACTATTGTTAAAAGAAGAGGGGATGCTACACAGTGGTAAACATGGCCTTGTCCCAACTTTTTTCAGACGTGTTGCAGCCATCAAATTCAAACTTTTGATTTGTTTTCCATGTTCTATTTTGAATAAAATATAGATTTATGAGATTTACAAATCAATACATGCTGTTTTATTTACATTTTACAAAATGTCCCAACATTTTTGGAATTGGGGTTGTAACCACCTATTTAGATGCTTTTATTCTAATTTAATTATTAATTTACTATGTGCATATTTATTAGTAGAGTGGGGGAAATAATTATTTGATCCACTGCTGAATCTGTAAGTTTGTTCACTTCCAAAGAAATTAACAGTCTCTAATTTTAATGGTAGTTTCATTTTAATGGAGAGAGACAGAATATCAACCAAAAATCCAGAAAAAAATGTATTACATTAAAGTTTTACATTGATTTGCATGTCATTGAGTGAAATAAGTTTTCAATCTGCTACAACCCAGACAGAATTCTAGCTCCCACAGACTGGATGTGCTTGAATTGAATGTGCCTAGGTAGCACAGAGATTACAATCAATCAATTAGAGATACGCCTGATCTCAACTCATTATGTGTATAAAGCACAAATGATATGCAATGAAGGCACATGTAAATGCTGCACATACTGGAGGTTATTTAAACAGAGTGCACTGGAACACAATTTAAAGATAATATTCTCTTGCCTTGTAACCTTTAATTACAAAGACAGTCTCAACAGGTTTTCAGCATGTCCACATCATTAAACAAGAAATGAGAATGATAAATTACCTCCATGGTTCATTACTGTTCTGACTTTGGTTGAGTTTCTGACCAAAGACAATGGAAAAAAAAAAGGAGTTTTATGTTCTGAAATAAAATTGAAGAGTTTTCCTAATAAAACAATGTCACAGTGTAGCTTGTGCAACTGAATACAAAATGTATGGATGCTGTCCAAGGTCTCTCATCACAAATTACACACACACACACACACACACACACACACACACACGCACAAAACACAGTAGCTCCTTTGACTTGAAGAACAATATATATAAGGGTCAACTTAACGATTCCCAATCATTGTCTTTTTCTATGTATGGAAATTGACATTGCAATGGAGAGAGAGGGCTGCTGTACAATAATTGCATCACTCTGACTCTGTGCTCAAATCAATACTTGGATTTATGAGCAAGTCTGCGACATATTTTTACTCTCACCTCGAGCCTGGAGGGCACTTTAATTGGTGAAATCTATTCCTCTGATTAGACATAATTCACATTGGGCATTGTTTAATTCACTTGTAATTAAGGAGCCGAGTAAAGAGACAGGGCTGTTTAATTAATTAACACTTGGATGCCTCACATGTAGATAAAATCTGCGGCACATTCCTCCATTTATAATTCAGAGGCAAAAGTGAAAAATTTCCGCTTGTCCCAAAAGTGATAACGTTTATTCAGACAAACTGCAGTGTCTTAGACTGGAGATCATATTTGAACTTGACAAGTGAAATAAGTCATGTTAAGAACCAGTTGAAACAGGGTTATAATTAAGGTTTAATGCTATAGCTGCATCCTCATGGCTAGACTGCTTAACACAGCAATCTAGACATGAAACTTGCCTCACGTAATGAACCTGGCTGCACCCAGGAACAGCATGTGATCCTTTCTATATCTGCAGATGTTATATGGGATGTAATGTGCAAATACATATAAAAAAAAAAAAAAAAAAAACAATTTAAATTTTATGTGACAATCACAGCTGGACCGTTATCCTTGATAGTGTGAGAATTGTTAGTACAGTTAACAAGGTCACCAAAAATAGCCTCAATACTTACTAATTTTTTATGCATGCTCGCCAGAAAAGTGCTCTAACTGCATGTCATCCCCTCGCATGAAAACAGATAAACTGATAACACAAATACTACTCACTGATAAATCCTCAGTCACTGAGCTGACAAAAGGAACAGAAAAATATGTAGTGATAAGTATGACAGATTCATTATTTGAAAAAAGTAACTAAATAACAGTGAATACATGTTCTTGAATAGCAAAACTAACACATTGCTTTACTCATTTCAAGAAAACCAATCTGAGTACTCTAATGAGTTACATTGGTATGCGTTACCCCCAAAATGCAGTTATGGAAGAGTTGAGCATGTCACTGTATACAGCTGGCGGAGTGAGATGATGTAATTAAAAGAACGCCTGTCTATTCATAAATCATTGGAAAACCTGTAGAGCATAGGATGAAATGTTGCTTTTATGTTAGTTTCATATTTCTATTTGAGAAACTAACAGTGTCAAAAAAACACACCAACACATAGGTGATGGTTTCACCTCTTCTGCAAAAGCATCTTTAAGTAACAGTAACGAAGTGCTTGATATTTTGAGGAAAAGACCCCACAATATCAGAGAAAACCCCAGCGATCAGATGATCCCCAGAACAAGCACTTGGTGACGGTAGAGAGGAAGAACTCCCATTTCATAGAAAGACATCTCTGGCAGTTATATTCAACGACTGATTGAAGGGTGAGGGGGAAGATTATACATGTTTTTAATACTTCTACATCATCAGTGTGATTTTTTTTTCCCTCAAAAAATCTAAATAAATTACATACATTTTTAAGCAATAAATTGCAAAAAAAAAAAAGCCAGATGTGGCAAATACGATACAAATTAAAAATCATTTATGCAAATTACTATTTAATTTCTTTTTTGTTAAATTTGTCAGAAGGTTCAATAAACACTCCATTTTCAAAAAATTCAAATTTTCTGGAAATTATTTCATGGTTCAGGCTTTAAAGGGTTAAAAAGAGCAATACAAATGCGCTGAAATCAGGTCCAAAAATACTTGAATTACTTTATAATTTTTTTAAGTAACCATGATGTCATTTAAAATCATTTATCTTACAGCATTACCCTAGAGTACGTGTGCATTAAAAAAAAAAAAAAAACTTAATGTAACAAAAGCAGGAGGAATCAACAATACTGAACAGGCCAGTCACAGTATTTGTGGGCTCCCCAGTTAGTCTTGAGATGCCTTCATAGGGATTTCAACCCCCACTCACACTTTGCCTCAGGTGACCTCAATAGGTCACATGATGGTGGGGTGAGGCAGTGTCTTACAGAGATGGTAATGACCCACGCCTTTTTTCACACCTTGGCTCATGTGACAACTCACACAATTAATAGTGTGACCCTCGGGACCACCTCCAAGGGGACAACCTCCACTAGGGGTTAAATACCTGAGACTCTCCATCAGCATCCAACAATCACCATTGTTTTGGAACTGAAGAGCCCTTCTTTTCAAGCCTTCTTTTCAAGCACTCGAGTCAAACTCGAATAATGCATCCATTCGGAATATATTTTAATACCATGTGAACATGAAGTCCATAGACTTGACAAAAACATGCTGAGAAAGAATTTTACTTTGATAGAGAAAATCAGAGCACTATCATTTTGTCCCTGATCTCAGCACACAACGAGCTCCATTTTAAAAATCTGTGCTGATTTATATTTATGTGATTTTGAAAAGGTTCTGACAGTGTGCTGAAAACACAAGATGGGGCTGTACTTCAGAGGGCAGAAAAAGAGATTCTCCATTACCTTTGAAAACTAAATTTCTTTTTGCTTGTAAATAATTTAATGTGAGATAAGCTTCTGGGTTTGAAGTTTGCCTCTGCCAGGTCTCGCTCTCCCCTTGGCCCACTGAAAGACTCAGTTTGGCCCAGTGCAGTATGACACATTTCCCATCCCATTAAAATGTTCAGTGAGATTTTAAAGCTAGCAAAAAACAGCAGAAATCAATCTTCAGATGATTAACTACTAACCATTTTCAGCAGCAATGAACTGAGTAATATGCACCCAGAGAAAAAAAAAGTTAAAATCCCTTTTCTCTACCTCAGAAAGGACTTTTTTTTTTTTTTTTAAATTGCATGCAAATGTTGATTCATATTGTTTCAGCATGTAGTGAATGTCTGTTTACCCGTGTTAAATGATGAATCAATAGAATGATGGCTGGTGGCTGGTGGGATCAAATTTTGAGGAAAGGAGGGGTTAACAGGGCAGAGTGTAGCTATTATGTGGCTGTGACCTACTAATGATGTTAGTCAGTGGAAATGACTGTGTCCATGTTAAAGCAATACTTATCACTTCTGCTTTAAATGATAGCTGGCAAACATGGTCAATCTGTTTTCCCCCTTCCATCCCAAATGCTGCATCTCTATTAAGACTGCATAATTCTCCAGGGATTGCTTTTTCTAATCATTCCTATTACCAACACTCGCACATATTTGTCATGCAGGCTGCAGCATAAGCCCAATGTTTAGGCATTATGCTGCTAGCTCTGGTATGCATTAGGATAACTGGTATTCCGTAAATATTAGTCTTGCAACACATTTTCAGCTTGAGTGACTCTGTTCATATTAAGAGGTGACAAACAGATGGGATGTGCGAGCTAGAGAAAGATGCAGGCTTAAGGCTGTCAAATCAAGTCTGGGAGAAGTTGTAATGCTGCTGCCTATTCTAAACGATCCCTTAATCAAATAGAAAGAGTGATGCAGCTCCATCTTTTCTGCTTTGAGTATCTGAGAAGACTCCACACTGTTCAATAATCTCCTTATTATCAACAATAAACAAACTGTGTTAGATAATTTAAATTGAATTTATATCGACCCGCAATTCAAAACTGCTGAAGCAAGTGCATCAGCATGAAAATCACTTCTGATAGTTCCATTCTTAAGGATGTGGAATTTTATAACTATGACAACTTGAGTTCCAAGTGATAACAATAATACAAATAATAATAATAATGGCTGCATTTAATTTTTAAGCAAGGAGCTGGGGAAATTAAGCACAATTGCAAATTGCAAAGTAACTTAGGGTTTTTTGAGGCACAAAAGACAAAACAACTTCAAACACAAAAGAAAGTCAATGAAAAAAAAAATCAGCATAAAAGAAGTAAAAGCAAATTCAACACATGGTTGTGACAAGATGATTAAACTGTAATGCAGCAACAAAACAGCCATTAGCCAGAAAGGCAAATCTAGAAAAATTAGTTTCAAAGCTGGTGCCAGCTAACTCAGGGCTAAATGTACTCCTCTGACACCTCTGACCCTTGAGCTTTAACCTGGACTCTGCAATAGCTAAAAGACTTAAGCCACCAGATCTGAAAGGTTTCTAAGTTCACTAAAACAGTCCATTGCCAGGCCATGTAAAGGTATATAATTTCAAAGTGACTTCTGAGATAACTTAGCAAGCACTGCAAGGCAGGAGAAATGTTGTGGTCAATCTCCTGGCTACAGAATCCTACCAAAACTGATAATAGTGTTGTGGTGTTGAGACACATACACAAGGAATTAAAAGGAAGCTGGAGCTCAAATACAATTTTAACTGGTAAAAGACGACAGTGTGAATTTACACTTTTTCCAATTGTATTTTATGTGAATAGTAAAGGGAACAGGGCCTTCATTTTTCTAAAGGTGGTCAAAATGGCGTCTTATTGTTCAACTGAAACATCTTTTACATCAGGTATATATCATGACTTGCTAAATCGTTAATTTTGATTGAAAATCATTGTAGGATAAAAAATTGTAGAAAAAGAAATCTGAAAAACTATATACAGTCATGGTAAAAAGAAAGTATACCCTATCAGGACAAAATAAAAGAGGTTCTAATTCTTAACAGGTCTTATAATTAGGTGAATACAACCTGAGATGAACAACAACACATGACATATTGCACCATTTGATTATTTATTTAACAAAAACTAAGCCAAAATGCAGAAGCAGTGTGTGGAAAAACAAAGTACACACCATGATTCAATGGCTGAAAAAATCATCTTTAGCAGTAGTACCTTGGAGTAACTCGAAGTAATTGTTTTCCATATGACTTTATCAGTCTCTTACATTGTTGTGGGGTAATTTTGGTTCACTCTTCTTTACAGCATTGCTTCAGCTTATTAAGGTTTGTGTGCATTTATTTATGCACAACTCTCTTAACGTCCTGCCACAGTATTTCAATCAGGTTGAGGTCTGGACTTTGACTGGTCCATTGCAACACCTTGATTCTTTTCTTTTTCAGCCAGTCTTTTGTAGATTTGCTGCTGTGCTTGGGATTATTGTCCTGTTGTATGACCCAGTTTGGGCCAAGCTTTAGCTGTCAGACAGATGGCCTCACATCTGACTCTACAATACTTTGGTAAACAGAGGGGTTCATGGTTGACTGAATGACTGCAAGGTGGCCAGGTGCTGTGGCTACAAAACAAACCCAAGTAAACACCCCTCCAATACTGTACTTGACAGCTGGTATGAGGTGTCTGCACTGATATTCTGTGTTTGGTGTTTCCCAAATGTGGCGCTGTGCATTATGGCCAAACATCTCTATTTTGGTCTCATCTGTCCAAAGGACATTGCTCCAGAAGTCTTGTGGTTTGTTCAGATGCAACTTTGCAAAACTAAACTGTGCTGCCATGTTCTTTTTAGAGAGGAGAAGCTTTCTCCTGGCAACCCTTCCAAACAAGCCATACTTGTTCAGTCTTTTCTAATTGTACTGTCATGAACTTTAACATTTAACATGCTAACCGAGGCCTGTAGCATCTGACATGTAGCTCTTGGATTTTTTGCAGTTTCTCTGAGCAGTACACGGTCTGACCTTGGAGTGAACTTTTTGGTACGTCCACTCTTGGGTTGATTGGCAACTGTCTTGAATGTTTCTCCACTTGTGAATAATCTTTCTGACTGTAGAATAGTGGACTTGAAATTGTTTGGAAATGGCCTTATTATCCTTCCCAGATTAATATGCAGCAACAATTACTTCATTGTTGATCATTGCTCATGTCTTTCCTTCTTAGCATTGTTAACACACCTGGATGCTCCAGACCAGCAAACTGCTGAAACCTCTGCTTTTATAGACTTGCTGATGATTAATTAATCAAGTGTATTTGATTAGCAGCACCTGGCTGCTACTTACCCTCTTAATTCCTATGGAAGCTGTAAGGATATACTTAATTTTACACACACTGCTTTTACATTTTGGCTTAATTTTTTATTACGCTTAGATGTTCTATTTCCACAGAGCTATAATGCACAAAGAATGCTCACTTCATTATTATTGCTTCCCCTGCTGTGACACATCAGAATATCTAAGGGTAAATAGGTAAATAGCTGCACTTCCCTCCTCCTTCATTCATTTATAAAACAGAAACACAGTAGCTTGCTCAGTACTTAGCAGTAAACTGAGATTTCACAGATTTGCATCATCGTTTTAATTGTGAAAAAAAAACTATAATTATAAGTAGACCAACTGTTCAACTGTGATCCTCTGCACTCAAGCCTTGCAGATTTTAATTGGAACCCTCTAATCAGCAACTATTGTGCACCTGGGACCCCAGGTGAGTGCAGTTAAATAGATGATAGCATATAAAAGCCTGTGCTGTGAGTCATGCGGAAAAAAGTATAACCGACTTACAAAAATGCAACTGTCTGCTGAGGTTTGTTTTTGCACCCTTTGAGGTTCAGAAATAATTATTTAGCATGTGGGTGTTCCAGAAAATTAGACATATACATGCCTCCAAATCCAAATTGTAATTGGATGTAAGGCTAGAGTTGGCTTTGTGACAGCTTTAAAAAATAAACACCACCTGAGCTTCAGCACTGTCAGTTATTCCATTTGCAATTGGTAGCAGCTCCAGTATCTCAAATTATTAGAATTTTTCATTTTGAGTTTGAGGTAATTACTATTCAAAGAGTATAAATACTGTATATCTGTCAGTCTACTACAGTCTACATGGAAACACAATCATGGGGCTGCCGACATGATAGTATTCCACTGTCACTGACACCCTCCACAAGGAGGGTAAGCCACAGAAGGTCATTGCTGAAAAGGCTAGCTGTTCAGAGTGCTGTAATGAAGCATATAATGGAAAGTTGACTGGAAGGATGACGTGTGAGAGGAAAGGATGCACGTGCAACAGGGATGACTGCAGCCTTGACAGCAATTTGAATGAAAAGTCGATTCAAGAAGCTGGAAGAGCTTCACAATGAGTGGACTGAGGCTGGTGTCATTGTTTTCAGATCACCATACAAGCTAAGGGGCTACAACTGTCCCATTCCTAATATCAAACCACTCCTGAACCAGAGACAGAAGTGAGAGCACTTCATGCTTCCATCTGCTGACAAGCTTTATGGAGATGCCAATTTTCTTTTCTAGCATGAATACTACCATGGTTTGCTGACCATACTATTACTGTGCTTGATTAATCAGTGAATTTGCCTGACCTGAACCCCATAGAGTATCTATAGAAGAGGAAGATGAGAAACACCAACCAAAAAATACAGACGAGCTGAAGACCTCTATCAAAATAATTAAAATTAAAGCAAAAAAGAGTTGAAATATTTCACGTTACCTGCAATGAATACAGAATATATGAAAGTTTAGCTTTTTGAGTTAAGTTACAAAAAATATTTTTTTCACAATATTCAATTTTTTTAATATGCACTAGTTCTATTTCATTCAAGAAGTAAGAAACATTACAATGACCTATTTAAGGTGTGAAATTCATGGAAAATCTGATTAAATATTGTATAAATTAGTTAATTTTCAGAAAATCTATAAAAAATGAATTTACCTTAAGATACACTCTATACATGTAGATACCTCAAACATGGGTTGTGACATGCTGATGCTTGAAGATTAGTGCCAGACTTGTGTGCTGCTTTTGGATGTTCTAAATAAAGAAGTGCCAAAACAAAGAAACTGAGAAAACATTTCTAGGGTGAGAAGGTTCTAAATATGCAGAATTTTATGCAATGTATCAAAAGATCCCTCTTTAGCTATAGACAATACTATACTGAGTTAAGCTAACTATCAGAAAGACATTGTATATTGTGGTTATTAAAGTAATTTTATTTCCCCTGGGCTCCTTTAATTGTCAACAAAAGGTAAATATCAGTGATACATGTCTGACATTTTAAATGGACCAAACAGCAGGAAACTTGATAGATATGCATTAGGAGGTTCAGACTTCCTTACCAATATGGCAGCTAAGTTGAGACATTGCTGTAGCCAATGTGGCATGTATAGTCATGTGAAAAAGGTTTTCACAGGAGTCTATGCACTCCTGTGAAAAACTAGTACATCCTTTGTCTTGATGCATGCTGTAAAATCCATGTAAGGATATCCCAGAAAGTTGATTCTGTTCATCTGGACACAGCGTCTTCAGTGGAAGAAATGTTTCATTACCTATCTAAGTGACTGCTTCTCAGCTGACTGCAGATTTCCTCAACATTAGGTTTTCAAACCCTAAAATATACTATGCCAATAATTGGTCCATCCCAAGGATCTGGTACCTGGGACAAAGAGAGCAATACAGTGTACACAGTTAAGTGCCAGAGGATTGCAGTGAATTATACATCAGGGAAACCAAATAACCTCTGACTAAGCGGATGGCACAACACAGAAGAGCTAACTTGTCAGGCCAGGACTCTGTCGTCTATTTACACCTAGAGGCTAGTGACCACTCTTTCAATTCAGGATGTGCACATCCTGGACAGGAAAGAATGCTGGTTTGAGTTGGGAGTCAAGGAGGCCATCTGACCATCGCTGAAAAGAGGAGATGACCTAACAGTACATCTTTCACCATCTTACAGTGCTGTGATTGCAGCCATTCCCCAGCTCTCAGTGAAGAGTACTCATGGTCACTGATCAATGATCATGACAATTTGCATATTAATGACCATGTCACTGAGGTCATGACTCATTGTCATGTAGTGGTACTGTTTACAAGGTTGGGGAAATCTGCAGTCAAATGACAGTGAACAAGTAACTTGGATGACTGACTGGAAGAAACATTTCTTCCACTGAAAATGCTGGAATTAAGAGAGCAAGTCAAGAGAGAGCAAGTATGCTTATCTCTTCGTCATAGCATCTGTTAGTGGGTGGGCTGTATTGGGGAGCAAGTGAACATTTTGTCCTCAAAGTTGATGTGTTAGAAGCAGGAAAAATGGGCGAGTGTAAGGATTTGAGTGAGTTTGACAAGGGCCAAATTGTGATGGCTAGATGACTGGTTTAGAGCATCTCCAAAACTGCAGCTCTTGTTGGGTGTCCCTGGTCTGCAGTGGTCAGTGTCTATCAAACGTGGTCCAATGAAGGAGCAGTGGTGAACCAGTGACAGGGTTATGGGAGGCCAAGGCTCACTGATGCGAAGGCTGGCCCATGTGATCTGATGCAGCAGACGAGCTACAATAGCTCAAATTGCCAAAAAATTTAGTGCTGGTTCTGATAGGTGTCAGAATACACAGTGCATCACAGTTTGTTGTGTATGGGGCTGCATAGCCGCACACCAGTCAGGGTGCCCATGCTGACCCCTGTCCACTGGGCACATGAGCATCAGAACTGGACCACAGAGCAATGGAAGAAGGTGGCCTGGTGATGAATCACATTTTCTTTTACATCACGTGGATGGCCAGGTGTGTGTGTGTGTTCCTTACCTGGGGAACACTTGGTACCCGGATGCATTATGCAAAGAAGACAAGCCGGTGGAGGCAGTGTGATGCTTTGGGCAATGTTCTGCTGGGAAACCTTGGCTCCTGCCATCCATGTCGATGTTACTTTGGCACGTACCACCCACCTAAGCATTGTTGCAGACCATGCACACCCTTTCATGGAAACAGTATTCCTTGATGTCTGTGGCCTCTTTCATCAGAATAATGCACCCCGCTACAAAGCAAAAATGGTTCAGGAATGGTTTGAGGAGCATAATAGTGAGATTGAGGTGTTGACTTAGCCTCCAAATTCCCTAGATCTCAATCCAATCAAGCATCTGTGGGATGTGCTGGATAAACAAATCTGATCCATGGAGGCCCCACCTCGCAACTTAGAGGACTTAAAGGATCTGTTGCTAACATCTTGGTGCAGATACCACAGCACACCTTCAGGGGTCCAGTAGTGTGTGTTGCTGAGTCTGACACTTGATAAATAAGTTCAAAATTCAAAATTTCTTCCACATGAAAATATCAGTGGTGAAGAGTTGTAATGGGTATTTATAAGTAATGGGTATTTACAAGTATTTATGTTTCATATGCCACAAGCCTTGTAAGGAACAAGATGAGAGTATACAGAATGGATGGACTACTGTATGAATGAATGGATAACGCAATGCAACCCAGGGTGTTACACCTCTATTTACAGATATAGCTGCTTAGTGAAAAATGGAAAACACATTTAAGGCTTGCGCTCCTTAAAACAGGCACCAAGGTTGAAATATGTGAGAAAATCACAGGATTCTCCTAATTTTCTGACTACCTCGAGCATTCCAGTTCATCGCGGTCTTCTTAGTCAACTGAAATTCACTAGCAGATGTCTGATAGATAAATATATAAATGAAAGGGAGGTGTGAAGGCCGAGCTTTGGTTCTGACATCACAGATGTATCCTCATTCATGCACAGGGATCTATTTTGGCAGCACTGATGCAGTGCTTGCAGGGCTTTGGAAGCAGGAGTTCTAGAGTCTGATGAGAGATGATAGAGAGAAACAGAGCAAAGGAGGGCTCTTATCGCTGGGCTGGCAATTAATCCTTGTGTGCTGCACTCCCACATATACAGTACACTGCTCCTGTGTTTCACCCTCTAATTTACAGGCTGAGAGACAGCAGGTGTTCAGGACAAAGTAAACAGAGGAGAAGTTGGTGGGAGGGTTCATTTGACCTGCTCCAGCCTGCTATTATGTGGCTCCCTGCTGGACTGAAAACAAGGAGCCACCTCTCTTGGTATGCAAAACCTGTTTAGCCTTCCCTGTCTAAGTACTAGGCCAGGGCCCAAGGTCACACTTCCAGGGTAGGCTTCGCAAATGTTGTTCTACCCCTGAGGCGTCAGCCAGGAAGAAAATTAGAAGACACTTTGTGTTTTTCACTGTGTTCCTGTGGGAGAGATGGCTGACTGCCATGCTGATCTTATCTTGATCTCCTCAGCCAAAACACTCCATTATTTAAAACAATAGTTCACCCTCTACCCAAGTTATGTTGCAGTATAAGTATCTTGTTTTCAAATTAAAAAATTAAGTGTCAGCTGAGCTCAGTAGCTTGGACAATTTCTAAATGCAGTTCTTTTACTTTATTAAAGAATAAACAAGAGTGGGCTGTGTGTTGAAAATAAATATGTGAAAAAAATAATATTTTAGTCTTTTAGCATTTCTGTTCATTCTGCTCAAGAAAAGCATAAATTTTGTTATAATATGTTACAATACAAAACTGCAGTTACATGATGTAATTAAACTCTAATGAAACCAATTTATTTTGCCACCAATTCTTTGCATTTGTCCTCATTTTCCATGGCAAGATAAGAGTCATCAATGCTATAATTTGAAATTTAATTTTAGCTCATATATACGTGTGTGTGTGTGTGTGTGTGTGTGTGTGTGTGTGTGTGTGTGTGTGTGTGTCTGTGTCTGTGTGTGTGTCTGTGTGTGTGTGTCTGTGTGTGTGTGTGTGTCTATTTATTTGTTCCTTGCAACATTTGTAACACAACACACTACTATCAAGAAGATATATAAAATATTTTAAGTCTCCTGAAGTGACTAAAAGCCATCTACTAAAAAACGGGCATATATTCATGGCAAGAAGAGAACACAGAGATTTAAAAAAACCCTGAAATATAGTGGCACCATTGTAAGCAATACTCGAGCACTCCATTAGAGTTGCAGCATCAGCTGCAGAAGTTATATATTTAGCATACTGTCAGATGTCATCCCATTGGCCTCCTTGCAACTCCTTGCAATGGCCTTTAGCACTGTTTGAACTTTCTTTCCGTATGCATATTCTACATCATTGCATGTTCCTGTTTCTTTAGACTCACTTTGGCTGACATTTCTACAACAGTCACTCTGATGCCCAGTATTTTTAGTATGTTATTCCCAGAAAAACACAAAAGTTGGCACTTTATTTCAATGCTACAGTTACAGTGTCTCTGCTCAAAGACCTTGCTCTAACCAATCCTTTAACTTTTTCAATTCAGATGTCAGACTGACCCACATTGTGGAAGAACCAGTGTCATGTCTCTGCTCAAAAATGGTTGTGTTTGGATGCCAGCTACCACATGGCCAGACGGTGACAGCTTCCATGTCCAGCAGTGGTCCAGTCATTCCCTCTTTTACAAACAAAGAAGCATTTGTTATGTTATTTAAAAAACAAACACACAAAAAAAAAATCAATATATTTTTATATGATGACATTTTATTGAAAATGTTTGTGTCTGTGAAATGTTTGGGATCTGACAGCCATATAGTCTCTCAGTTCAAGATACAGTTCAAGAAATTTCAAGTAGACCCCACCTCATGGGGGTATGACTTCACTTGTGTTTAATTACTGCCAGAATCTTTTTCATTTCACTTGTTTTCTTCTAAATGATAAAAGTATAAAAGCAAACCCTTGCTAGAAAGTCCAGGGAAGATATCCATGCTCATTAGGGCCAACCGGCAGATGACTAGACATCTACACTAAACATTAGTTTGACACAATGCCTTGAATAGAAGGTCAAACAATATTCATTCAATCTCAAAATGTTTTCATACACTGTAGTGTAGTTTGTGTGACACTTGAGTACACACTGCCAAAAACTGGGAACATTAGTAGATGTGTGTACAGTGATTAGTCAAAACAATTCTGTTTTTTTCTTTTCATCAATTTTATCCATCTATCATTTTGCTCTCTTTAAATAGAAAATATTACAGCAGGAGTCCCAGCAGAAGCTTCTTGGCATCTGCAACAGAATTCCAGCATTCATCTGTCATTCAAAATATACTGACTTGAATGACAGCTGCTTTATCATTTTAACTATTTTTAATTATGGCAATATAGTTTTTTATTACAATAGCTGTTGGATAGCATACCATCAACTCTGGTACAAATATGCATGAAAAGTATCAGTAGTAGTCAGTAGTAATATCAGTAAAAGTATCAGTAT
>VUQS01066771.1:0-10688 GCA_015108495.1 Heterochromis multidens | reverse complement strand
CTTGTTTCAAATTTGATGCCTGCTACAGGTCCCAAAAAAGTTGGCATGGGGGCAACAAATGGCTGAAAAAGCAAGAAAGTCCAAAAAGATTCAGCTGGGAGAACATCTAGCAACTAATTAAGTTAATTGATATCAGGTCTGTAACATGATTAGCTATAAAAGGGATGTCATAGAGAGGCAGAGTCTCTCAGAAGTAAAGATGGGCAGAGGCTCTCCAATCTGTGAAAGAGTGCATAAAAAGATTGTGGAATACTACAAAAACAATGTTCCTCAACATCACATTGCAAAGGCTTTGCAACTCTCATCATCTACAGTGCATAACATCATCAAAAGATTCAGAGAAACTGGAGATATCTCTGTGGGTAAGGGACAAGGCCGAAGACTTTTATTAGATGCTCGTGGTCTTCAGGCCCTCAGACGACACTGCATCACTCATCGGCATGATTGTGTCAATGACATTACTAAATGGGCCCAGGAATACTTCCAGAAACCACTGTCAGTTAACACAATCCGCCGTGCCATCTGCAGATGCCAACTAAAGCTCTATCATGCAAAAATAAGCCATATTTGAACATGGTCCAGAATCGCCGTCGTGTGAAGAAAAAAAAAGCTTGTTTGTTTGATTGTTTTTTTTTTCTATCCCCAGCATGCATTTCTCTCTCAAATCGATGAGGTTCTGGCCGAGCTCTAAATGTAAGTTGTTTATGTGAATATCAGTGTATGTAGACGGCAACAGATTTGCAACAGACAGCAAAAGATTTATCACAGTTAAGCACACATATTATCACAAACAGATTGCATGTAACTTCGCCCAATTCAATCACAAACTGATAGGAGGCTGACTTTGTCTTATTGCTATTTTACTGCTGTCATGATACACCAAAGTCGCTTTGAAGATGGCAACTGACAGCGTATGGTTGCAGATTTCATCTCCATATGCGAAGCAACCATCTTCCATCCCCATCTTCCAAAGGCAATGGGATTGCAAGTTTTTTACACACTGTCGGAATAATTTTGGTTGTACTGTGGACTCCAACTACTGTTTTTTACCTAGTGTGACTGTATCATTAGCTCCAAGTAGGCTGTTCCCATATTCCAGATCTTGTGTAAAGTTTTCCTGTAACGTCACATCCTTAAAGGAACACCCACCTGCAGAGCAAAACAAGGCTTTTCAGAGCTATCTACCAGAGCAGCATGTAGCTTAACACTGTATGCATGTAGACTTCTCCAAACCTTCCATACAAATCTTGTAGCTAAATATCACTAATCATTTCTTCTCCACAGAAACCCAGGTTAATAGTGGGTCATTAAACTAACATTAGAAATAAGTTTTAGTTATGTCACAAGATATTGTGTTAACCTAACCAAAAAATACATTCCTGTATTGCACTCGAATTCTGACTGCTCTGACCATAAAATGAATTACCCAATGATCGATGTTAGGTAGCTAGCTATAATTCTCATCCTTCAAAATGGCAGCATTATATCCCATCCCAAAAATACTGTCTGTACTTCTGTATCTTTTAATCGTATTGTAGCATAAGGGCAAACATTCTCTAATCGTGTGTAAAATGGAGCTCAGGCAGGGACTTGACTGTTTTGAAGTCTGTTGGCTGTTTGCGTTAGCTGTATAATTTTTTCCATCTTAAAGAAAAATTCTTTAAAGCTGGACCCTTTTCCCCCTTTTTTTTGGTTGGGGGGGGGGTCTATTATGCTAGGTTTAATATTGAGCAAGAACACTGCAATCAGCAACCACTAAATGGCTGCAATATAATCCCATGGGGAAATTGTCCACATCAAAGTAATAGTGCTTGTTTATAAAATGAACTCATTATCTTGATTTAATGGTTTTGGGAAGTGTTTAAACTTGATTGGTAATCAAGGACTAAGCTGATACCGAACTGCACTGGATGAGCTGATGTGCCTCTTCATTCATCATTTTTAATTTTTAATCTGCAATAATGAATAGTGTCTATCTGCAGCCACGTGGAAGTAACGATCAGTGATTTTGACAGACAATATGATCTTCCTCGAATTATTTGTACTCTCTTTATGAATAATATGTATCCTTCAATCAGGCTTGATGATGTACATCACACACCAATTTCAGGTGTATCTTTATGCTTTAGAATCAAACTATCAGTGTTGTGCCCCAGAGAAAACATCCTATAACAAGAGAAGGGCATTAGCTGAAGCTATTTAAAATGGAGGCTCAGGAGATGGATTCTCTAAAAAGTTTTGTTTCAAATTACTGAAGTGGATTTGAGCCAGGATTGCTTTTTGCTGTGAGTACAGCATCCAGGAAGTTTCAGTTGGTTCGATATTCACTGCCAGATCATTTTAATGAGAGGCCATTTCACAGTAAAACATTTTTCATTGAATGCTCCTCCTCAGTGCATCAATACTGACTGTGTTGTTGGCATACATGGTTACACAGTGTAGCAACTTTAAGTATTGTTTTAATTTATATTTTGTGCGAAATCCAAAGCTCGTCTTCTAATTCAGTTCCAGCTAACTGCTGCTGATTTTTAATCTCATAAACCTTATTTTGCATGGCACAGAAATGCTTACATTGGAGAGTTTCTAACAGTTATGCTAAAAGGAGAATGACATCACACAGCTGACTTTATCAAAGGAATCGCATTGTTGAAATTTACTGCAATAAATGTGTTGTGTAATGTAAACTTGTTCTTATGATGACTGAAATGTCTATCATGTTTAAAAGATTCTGTTTGGACAGTGAGAGGCAATATTTTACACATTCTATATCTGATCACATATCAGTGGAAATTCTGTTAACATATTCAGCAATTCTAGAATTGCAGGACATTTTCTGACCCAGCCATGAATTTGAAAATAATCCATGCACAAAATACTAAAACATACATTTGTTGTGCAAATAACATTTGCTATGAGACAAAATGTAAACCTAGTTGTTGAAAAAGTGGTTCCAAAATATTATTTAAAATACAAAATAGCTCTTGCTCCGACTTCTTGATAGCCAAATTGCATGTCAAATATGATTCAATTGGGAGAGATCATTTTCAGGAACTGAACATGATTTTTTTTAAATACAGCAGGAAGTAAAACAGGACCCCTTAGATGCTGGTGGTAGCAGAGATGAAGCAGGTGTAGATTTGGAGGAAGATCTCTCTCTGGCCAGGATGAGCCAGAGATGGGGAGGAAGCAGGTCACACAAATGAGAGTCTGAAAGGCAGAATGACAGAAGAGCTCTGTCATTCTGAGATTTAAAGCACATGGGACAGAGGCTGATTGGCTCACCCAATGGGTTTTGGACACCCAAGTTTGTGAATGCGATAACTCCAGAAGGAAGTCACCTAGGACTTTCAAATTGATACCATAGGTCCAGCTACTAAAAATCTCAGACAAGTTCAAATTTCGGTGACCTTGACCTCAAGGTTAAGGTCAGAGGTCAAGTCAAGTCAAGTCAAGAATAATGAAAGGTTGGGTCAGGTAGATTGTTGCTTAAATTATTATCAGTCTACCAGAGTACTGGTAACAGGTTTGTGTCAAGCATAGCACATAACAACTAAAATATCTCATAAAAGGTGTACCTTTGATGCTTGAGCTGGACCAGTCTAATTATTTGATGGTTTATTTCCATCCATCCATCAATTCATTCATTCATCCATTTTCTTCTGCTTATCTGTAGCCAGGTCTCAAGGGCAGCGGTCTAAGCAGAGAACCCCAGACCTCCCTTTCCCCAGCCACTTCCTTGTGAACAAGATTCCGAGATACTTAAACTCCTCCACTTGGCGCAGCAATTCGTCCCTAACCAGGAGTGGGCACTCCACTTCCAGCATGGCCCCAGACTGGAGGTGGTAATTCTCATTCCTGCGACTTGACACTCGAACCGCTGCAGTGCAAGCTAGAGGTCACCACCCGATGAAGCTAATCACATCATCCGCAAAAAGCAGACATAAGATTCTGAGGCCACCAAAGTGGAAACCTTCCGCCACTTGGCTCCATCTAGAAATTCTGTCCATAAAAATTATGAACAGAATCAGTGACAAAGGGCATGAAATTGATCAAGGGTCTTTTTTTTTTCAAGCCTAAATTGTGCTCCAATTCTGGAATGAACCACGGTTTTCCTAAAGCATGCTACAAACTAGCAATAGTACTATACACCTAGGCTAAGTTAACTATTCTATATGTTTAAATTAGATAATTAAGTGTAAAAACTACTTTTGACTGGTAGGTTACTGAAAGCAGAAGTTAGTAATGGTTAGTACTCTCAGAATGGTGTAATGGCAGGAATGTGTTTTCTGCATTTATTTAGATACACAAAAGCACTGTAAAATAGCTCAGGCTCAGTGCTTTAACTGAAAAAAAAATGCTTAAACAACTCCACTCAATTCAATGTCATGGAGTCAGATAATGAGTTACAGCAGCAGTTGGTGGAATACGTGGACCCACTTGCTCAGAATACCCAAATCACATGCCATAAGGAGGGTTTTCACTATACTGCTGCCCCCAGGGCTGTCATCACACTCACTACTCTTGGCCTCTTTGGCTCACCAGCTCCCAGGCAAAGAAGAGATAAAGTCATTGTCTAGATTTGCAAAATAAGTGACATTTCTCCAAACATGGACATTAGTTTAGCTGAAATATCATAGATCATACAACGATATGACCAAATGAAAAATGTTCAGAAACAGCATTTTAAATTAATACATCGTGACTCATTTGCATGAGAACAAAAGAACATGTTTTGTGTTCTGCATAGTGACTCACTCACTTTTTCCGCCTCCTCTTCTTCTTTCTGTCATTTTCGTTCTTTATCTTTTTGCCTCTCTCCGTATCTCTTTCCACATTCCTTGGAAAGCATTTTATGCCTGAGCAAAGTGCATCTGCTTATCCTCATCCATACCTCATTGCCCTCCTCATGGCCTGAGGAGCTCTAAAGGCTTACCGCAATTCACCCCGATGCACCTGTGGACCCATGTTTCAGTGCTTACGTGTTTAAAGCGCCCAAGTGTATGACACAAAGCAGCAGTGAAAGTGCTCTAAATTTTCCTGTTGCACATGGTATTCACATTGTTAAATATGTGCAGGGACAGAGAAAAACATATACACTATCAGACCGGTAAAACGCAGACCTGACTCCTCTCTCTCAGTCTTGTCTGTACGCATAATGTCTGACACCTGACATTTGCTGGCAACTGTCAGAGCGCATCTCATCTGTCTCCTGTCACAGTCACGCAGCATCAGTCAACATGTGAGACCATGAAGCTCAATGGCAAAATGCCAGAGGAAGAAATGGAATAAGAGAAATTATTTAATGGCTCAATCAAAAGTGTCACAGTTTCAAATGACAAATGTGGAATTTCAGCAGAACTTACCATACAGTACATGTGTGAGTACATCAAATGACATCGCCAAAAATACAAATTCATTGCAAATAACTGATGATAATTACCCATTTAACCTTATATGCCAAAATACTTAAAGATCCTATAATCCTGCCACTGTGACCTATAGTGCTGTCCAAAAGTCTTGAGCCACCCCTCATTTCTTTATTGCTTCCAAGGAGCCAGAATTTCTTGTAAATATTTCTAAAGTGGTCTTGAACAATAGTTCTCCGGACTTTCTGAAGGTCTTTCAAAGTTTTTCTTTGAACATTGGCTGCTTTTTCACTCATTTTCAGTCCAGTCCTTGTACCTGACCATTTTCACTGGAATGTTTCTTGTTTGTTAAGCCACTTAACAGTGACCTATGAATCATTCCATTTTAAATTGTATCTTTGGCACTTTGTTACACTTTTAAAAAAAAAAGCTACCCAAATTCCTGACTTTAACTATTGTAATTAAATGTAAAATTTCCATGTAATTCTGTTAATAAGTACAACGTAAAATGTTACATTTAATGGAATCAGGTTAAATGAAATTTGCTTGATTGGATACATTAAGTTTATACCAAGCACATTGTCCTTAATGATTAATTATTTGAATAAATTAACCTTTGGTTTTATATATTTTAGTCGACTTTTAACTCAAAAATATTGCTTCATGTTTAAGAATCTTTTTTTTCTTGATTGTACTAGCACATAATTTGTTCCCATATCTTTAGTTGGATCTCTGAAAGATACCACAGATGACACAGTTTGACAGGCATAAAATAGTATTTTTGAACCAGCATGGTGTTTCCCAAAGAGCTGTTAGCCAAAAACCTGGCATATCTTGGCATGGTGTGCAGTGTGTCCTAAAAAAATTTGAGGAAACTGAACAAGTCATGTCCTTAAGAAATAGGAACAAATCCAGCAAAGACCTGACACAGGACCTGAGAGATGCATCTAACCCTTCATTTGATCCATCTACTGGATCAATTGAAGGACTCTGTCATGGTTTGGGGTTTCATTTCAGCCTGTGGTGTTGGGTTGTCAAAATCTGATGGAATCATAAAAAATAACCAACAGATTTTTATTCACCAACTGGAAAACATCTTATTGGAACTGGCTTCATTTTTCAGCATGATAATGATCCCAACCATAGTGACAATGCAGTAAAAACATACATGGATAGCAAAATACATAAAGCAACACTATCAGTCATGGACTGGCCTCATCGGAGCCCAGACCTCAATATTTCTGGAGCAGTGTGGGATCATCTTGACAGAAAACAGAACAAAAAAGGTAGTCAACATCCAAAGAAGAGCTTTGAATGACCTTCAAGAACCCTGTAGAACTGTTCTTGAAGACTACCTAAAGAAAGCTTGCCTAAGAGAGTTCAGACTGTGTTGAAGAATAAAGGTGGTCATACCAAATATTTACTTTTAAAGTCGTTAGAATTGTCCAAACTCTGTTTTGCTCTATATACTATATTTCCCTGTATGTTTGCACATTTCAATAAATTACTGCAAGTATTTCATATTTTCCTAGTAAAACATAAAGAAATGAGTGGCCCGCCCCACAGTTTGAGAATGACTTGAGTAAGTGATACTATTTTATTAAAGAGTATTTTGTAGCAGCTTCCATGTAAAGATGTTATGAGGTTTCTTGCATTTAGAAAATATGATTCTATGACACATTTGATCAAGAATGTGATTTATGTTCTTATAAGTGCATCTAAGAAACAGAAAAGTATGATAAATCATCCACAGACACTGTACCTAGCATTGTAAAATTATTTCTACCAAAAATAATATTGGGCAACTTAACAACAATGGGATTAGAGAAGCAGAAAACAATTAAGAAAAATATATTTGTTTGGGGTTTTTTGGGGGTTTTTTTATCTCACACTTTGTCAATAGTTTTATAATGACCTTACGGCAACAGATTATTTGCAAGTGTTGTTCTTTTTGTGGAGATAATGATTTGATTGACCATGATTGTTTGCAACTGTAGTGTGGAAGAAATGCATTGCACTCTTCATTGACATAACAGTAAGGAATGGATTCGTTTTTTCCCCCTCTACTTACTAAGCAAATTAGACTAAAAGTCTACAGCCATGCTAGGTGATGCTGTACTATGTATACTGACATTGCACTTTGACACATCAACCAAAAGTAAAATCTTCCAACTCAAGACATTTGTAACATGCTAATATTTAAGCAGTATAGAAATGTCAGAAGATTACCAAAGTTAATAAAATGTATCTTTAGGGGACCATGTGTCTATAACAAATTGCAGTCCATTTCATACTGTAGCTGTAGGGAGATTTTTGTGTGCAAAAATGTGGTGGGTTGTCTCGGCTTTTATGGAAGCATGCTGCTAGCTTGGTTAAAAATAAAGTGAAGCATTTGCTTTACATGCATGACCTACGCCCGCATCCACCATGGGAATTCTATGATCCTTGTTCTGCCACCTCTGCTACACAGACTTAAGAAGCCATTTGTGTTCTTGTATTTTTTCCTCTTAATTAAAAAAAAATGACAAAGAAAGAATGATTAATTATTTGCAAAAGCAAAACACACAATTGCCTTTAGGTGCCAGACTAAAGCAAAAGAGAGTGAGGACAGAAGCAGAGAGGTCTTTTGTGTGACTTTAATATTGTGGTGTTACTGCTGTGGTCAAAAGCATGTGTGCAGAGACATACTAAAGGCAGCATGGAGGCTTTTGATGTGAGGTTCTTTTGTGTGCAAGCTTCATGGCTTTTAATGAGGCAACCTGCCTCATTATCGAAGCTCTGCGAGGCCCCGACACAGCCACATGGAGGGTCTGCCTCCACTCACTGTTCTGAAGCCGCAAATTACAGCAGCTTAGCCCCTCACTGGGAACAGAGGCCAAGCTCGTCGCCCTTTCTAATGGCACCCAAGGGACACAGAATTGTACATAGACATATGTTTGGTCAAAACTAGTTTAATAGGCAACTCCTTTGTCAGTCCCATTAGAGTGAAACTTTGAGATGTGAGGCGTGAATTTGGGATGTGGTCCCCACTGACTCAGTGAAAATATATAGTAAGTTTTGACACTAAAGTCAGCAGTCTCTGCTTTCAGCACAGTTTCTGTTGTGACTTTCCTCTCATTTTGTTTGGGATTAATTTGCCAGCACAGTTAGGTGAAAATAAAGGTTTCTCCAGTCATTCCAAGATTGTGGCCGAATTTTAATTTCACCTGGGGATAGCTTAAAAACAGCACGGCCCAGCAGGGATGGAAACATCATCAGCAGATATCATCAAATTAATATGCTTCACAGTCTATTAAATTCTGATAACAATATTTCATTATCTATGCTATGTCTTTCTTCAGCTAGTTTAATTGACCTTTTTAGATCTGAGTGAACTTTAATATGTAAATATCAATTTGTTCACTGAAGTAAATTCTTTTTCCCATACTCTTTACAGTGACACCGTAATCAACTCTGCATTTATTTAAAGAACTCAATACCTGAATCAAAAGCTACTATTAATGAACAGTGCATTTTTTTGCCGTCCAGAGCCTCATTCTTATGTTTTTTATTTCACCTCATTAACAGTTTACTTTTTTCACTCTGTTTAATATGAAGAAAGTAAAAGATTATGTTAATGAGGTTTAAAAATGGACTGTAGCAGAAAAAGTGTGCGATATTATGAACATAAATGGGGCTGTACTACTCATTTAAACTGTGTAGCTTTTATCCCTATGTGGGATGTGCTACTCATACCTACTGAATACTAGTGTCCTCTGCTTGTTCACAGTGTAGACATCTGAAGAATTTCCAATAACAACATAATGTAGCTTCCAATAACTTTGGATGTTGTGCTTCAGACTAGAGCCAACCAACACAGGATTTTTAAGGCTGATTCGATACCGATATTTGGTTATTTAAAAATCTAATATATCAAATGATATTTTTTTTCTTTCAGACACACGAAACAGAAATAGATGTCACAAACATTTTTTATGTGTAGTATATTTGTGTATTCATGTGTATGTGTATTTATGAGTCCTTACAAAGATTAATATGATAATGCAGTTCAGAAATAAACTTGGATCAGCTGGTTGTTGTGTTTGTAGCATTCCAAACATGTGTGATGCCAGCAGGGCAGTTGCAGAGTTCCGTCTGATGGACAAACTATGCAAGATCAACATTCATAACATAGTTAACGGGTGTTTCTCCCGTCTCTTCTTTGTGTTTTTAAATTTTAATTTATTGGCCATTACAAAGACTGATATATTGGCAAATAGCTAATATCGGCTGATATATCAGTGATCAATACATGTGTCGGGTTCTACTTCAGGCTATCCTAGTAGTTTTCCATGGTTTATCTATTTGCCTGCACACTGTCTATTGGACTGCTAAGCCCTTTTCAAGTTTTTTAAGTGACTTGAGTCTTCATCCATTTTCTTCCCCTTATCAAAGTAAGGGTCATGGGGGGCTGGAACCTGTCACAGCTATTTAAATTTATTTTAGTGAAACAAATAAAAGAAAGACATACATTGCCAGAATACATTTCTTGAGATTCACAGTCTTTAGGATTTAGGATTTATGTTGTGGCAGTATAATCAGTGAAAACAGTAGTTACAGTAGTAACCACTGCGCTGCCACATTGCCCCAAACAAACCGTAGTTCCAGGCACTTTTTTTTCCATTCAATTCCAAGAGATATAAATTAATAGTGCAGCTTTTCACAAAATCCTCAGATGACAGGAAGCTGTGAAGAGGTGGACTCGTTCCAGGTACACCTGATGGGACTTGTTCTTATCCCTATAACACTGTTGTGCTCGTTAATGCTAGTGCATCTGCATGCTTTTTTATTTTCCACCAAACACACCATTTTATCTGTGTTCTAATTCCAAATCTACAAACTGTTAATGAGAGTTAACTGAAATATCTCCAAGTGTTATATTGCATATTAAGGGCATGCCCAGACTTGCTGAACGTCCTTTTATACTTAGCAGTGGTCACCCTGCTTGTTCTTGATGAAAATAACACTACATTAATATACAGGGTGGGCCATTTATATGGATACACCGTAATAACATGGGAATGGTTGGTGATATTAAAGTCCTGTTTGTGGCACATTAGTATATGTGAGGGGGCAAACTCCCCAAGATGGGTGGTGACCATGGTGGCCATTTAGAAGTCGGCCATCTTGGACACAACTTTTGTTTTTTCAATAGGAAGAGGGCCATGTGACACATCAAACTTATTGGTAATGTCACAAGAAAAACAATGGTGTGCTTGGTTCCAACGTAACTTTATTCTTTCATGAGTTATTTACAAGTTTCTGACCACTTATAAAATGTGT
>VUQS01066770.1:0-13393 GCA_015108495.1 Heterochromis multidens | reverse complement strand
ATGTAAGCTATGCCTTCTAATGATACTGCCTAAGAAAAGCATGTATAATGTAAACAGAATTGGTCCCAGTACAGAACCCTGTGGAACCCTGAGGGGCTACCTGATGAAGGAGGAAATGAGAAATCACTGCTGCTGTGCTAAGCTGAGAGAGAAAGCAAGGGGACAGACTGAGACGGTGCAGCATAACTATAAAATTTATCTTAATCATTAAGGGCGTGGTTCTCTGGGGTTAAGAACTGTTGCAGTTGCTGCTAGTAGGGAAATTAATAGAAGTAGAACAAAGTATAGTCTAGGATATTCAGTAACATTAGGCATAACACAGGCAGAGATTAAGTGATATAAGCTAATGATACAACATAGGAAAAGAGAGGAGCAATGATCAGGAACAAGTATTAATAAGAACACAAAATATTATAACTTATGTAACCACTGACAGGAATAATGCATTCCAGGCAAAATTCTCATTGCAGGAATGGGGAGAAGAGAAATCAGCACATGAAGGCAAGGAAAGAATTAATGCTGCCTACAGGAGGAAACAGTTAAGCAATAAGTCCAGTTGGAGAAAAGAGAGTGGTCTTATGTTGTGAATGGTTCTGAAATACTACCTGAAGATCAGATAATATAATAAGGAGGAGAAATTGTTGATGAACAAAGGAAAAGAAGTTACAGGGAGCAATAACATCAGATCAATTTAGTGGAGTTAGTGGCATTAACACTCTCAAGCAGGATCACATTTTCTGCAGGGTTGTGATTGAGTTGCAGGGACAAGGAGAGACGAGGGGAGGAGGAGCCAAGGCAAGGCAAGGCGACAACGCAGAGGCCAAGAGAGACAGGACAAGAGAAGGCGTGAAGGAGATCCATACGTCCAGGGTCAAAGAGGGCACAGGCACAAACAACGGAGGAGGATGAAGAAGGAAGGAGAGAGAGAGCGGAGTTGAGAAGAGAGGCGAGAGAAAGAGGAGCATGTCACGTGTCATGGAGCAGAAATGAAGACAGGACACACGGGAAGAGAAGCGAAGAAGAGCACAGAACACATATATGAACAATACACATGTAACAGAGGGAGAGATGGAGTTGCAGGATTCAATGGAGTGTAAAACGTCATGAATCTATGACAGTAATGACATTACTCATGTGAGGAGAAGAAAGTGAAGAAAGTTAGAGAAAGAAGAGAAAGGAGAGAGAAAGTTAGAGCAGAGAATGAGAACCAGTATAGTGCAGAATCAGCATAGTTTAGAAGAAAATGTTCACATGATAGTTGTGGGGCAGTAATTGTTCAGGTACAATGCATTCTATAAAAGGATATGCAAAGAAGTATAGGGAGTTGAGAAGTAATCATCCTATCACTAAGAAGAAGAGTTGAGCACATATTGAGTGAAAGGAAAACAGAGTTACATAAAATAAAAAAGGGGGAATTGATAGGACGTGTTTTCCTTCTCACTCAATGTTTACCTTTCCACTCAATTCAAAAGGCGGCCCTCAGCGCTGGTGCCTTGGTGCACACGGGCAATTCTAGAAACCAAGAGTTAAATGTCCTATTTGAAAGAGCAACAAATTCTGCATAAGGAGGCATGAGGGGGTGGAGTAAATCACAAGATTGTCAGCCAGGAGACAGCAGTTTGTGTCACATTTTGGACTTTACTGCACTTTGTTCTCACTTGCTGTTTGCCTTCTCTTTTACTCACTATTTGCTCGGATAAGGCAAACAGAACTACTTGGTTAAGCTTAGGAAATTATTGTCATTTGGGTTAAAATTTGTTCCTTGTCAATGCAAACTCTGCATTTTGCATTGGTACATGGTGTGTTAAAGTGTAAAGAGGTCCTGACCCTGTATTCTTGATGAGTTGGGAGACATCAAATCAACTTAAAACCCATTTTGCATGACTAACATAAAATCAAGATGTTTTATTTATTTGTGCAAATAACTGGATACAGTTATTTTTAGTTTATTATCTCTTGGACAGGTTTTACCGGGCTGTTAATGGCACTGCATGAGGCGGTAGAGTTCATTGCACTGGTGGACTAAAAGCTGATGCTTCACTGTTCTCTTTGTGCATCAGCAGTTTTTTTTTCTCTTTGTCTTTAAATAATTACAGGTGAAAAGAATTCATTATAACTCATAATCAAAATGGTAAATGTTCTCAACAATATTTTCAGCATAATTTCAAAATGAAACATGCGTTACGGGGTGTGTCTATTTGTAAATGAAAGGAGGTGGAACTTCCAGAAAATGAAAGTAAACCATGAGAAAGGGCAGAGTTTGTTTGTTTTGTCTCTGTGGGACATCTGTTAATTTGTAGTGGTAACATCAGTTTTGCAGTAGAAGTTTTTGTGTGGTGTTGATTTTTTTAAACACTTTTTTTCTATGGTGTTAAGTTACAAGTAATTAAAGTAGATAACCTTGGTGAAACATTAATAGTTGCAGTGTCCTGTTGTGCATCATTTCCACTTTCTCTCCCTCATGGTCTCTACTGTGTGCTGTGACATTAAATGACTTAACAAAGATAAAGTATTAGGTGTCATTCTCTGTATTGGTGAAATAATTATCCTTATACGCAGACAAAGACATTAAAGGAACATTTCAACAATTTTAACTTTGATTTTTGGTGTGATTTTGAATCCAGTCTTCTAAGGCTTCTTGATTTTTGTTTCCACTGATGGTTGTTATGTCATGATGTTCTCAACAAGTTACACAAAGTAAATCAGTAAAGATTTTCAACTTCAATATTTCATTCATCAAGCTCAGAAGTGTTCCCTTAATTGTTTTGAGCAGTATATATGAATACATCACCACCCTCACATCATTACATCATTACATTTGATGCACAACAAGACTAACCAGGAAATGTCCCGGTTCCAGCGGAGCTATTTCTGTGGCACTTCGGGTGTGTTTATAAAACACCCTTTGTTGATATGGTGAAAATGAAAGCATTTGAAATCACCATAATTCAAAGGTGAGGCTACCTTTTACTTTTCACTGAGGAGCTGTTCTGGAAGACATTAAAAGCTTTTCTCAGGTTCAGGATTTGAAGTGAAATGGATGAATATCAGCACCCAGTGTTCTTTGAAGCAAAGGAGCTCACAGACAGAGAGAAGGAGAAGATCAGGAGATACTTTCAGAAAAAAAGAGATTCTGGTGGAGGTGATTGTGGGATGATAGAAAAAGTTGGAGATAAAACCTACCAGATCTGTTTTAAGGAAAAAGAAGGTAAGAAGCCCTGCTGGGTTCAAATGCATTACAATTAGATTACATTCAAAAGTACAGTCTACAGTTTACAGCTTAGATATGTGCATTTCCATAACAGCTGGAACTTGTTTTTGTTTTTGTTTTTTTTACCTGCTTTAGATCAGGAACGTGTTTTGAAAAGAAAAATACACACCATCTGTTTTCCTGGTGGGGATATATATATAACAGTGACTGAATCCAGTTCCCCTCACAACCCTGGATATACACATCACCCACAGGTAGGTCAACACTTATGTCTTGTTAATACTGGCTTTACTTTCTTATTGACAGGTGCTTCACAGACCCCCAATGATAAAAAACACTTAAGCGTAACGTCCACTAATTTTCTTCTTCAATTCTACTTTCGGCTATTCCCTTATTCACTAGGGTTCCCACAGTGGGTAGTTTTTTTACCACACATTCAATTTGCATATTTGTCAAGGTGGCAACACGATAAAAAGGCCAAAATAATTGTAGAGAACTGCATATGTAAATACCACTCACGGCCTAACCTCATGTAACCCTAATCCTTTATGCAACACTTGTAACATTTACACTGTTTTCCCCAAGTGTGAGTGCATGCACACACTTATTTGGGAGTTCAGGGAGGTAATACTGAGTAAAAACTACTCTCACTGCAAACAGAAGTAAAGCATTATTTTCCTTTGCAGAATTATAAAGCATGTCACAAGTTCAAATTCATGTATATAAGCAGCTCTCATAAAGCTAAAGAGTATAACACTAAGCTTCAGAAACGTTGTGGTATTTGAATAATGTCAACACTTACCAAACCACAGCAAAGGCAAACATAAAGTTAGAGCCAAATGAAAGTCTGGCCAAACCAGTTTCAACACCTGACCTTTAAAATGTTGTGTGGCTACAAAGATGCTGTGAATTACTCAGTAATGAAGCACTCTAATTTGATTTGCTTGACTATAAGTTACTTAAAACTATTTTTATTTGTCTAAAATAATTTTTGTGTTAAATATTCATATGTATGTATTTTTTGTAGCATTCTTACTGGTCTTCCAGCATGATAATGAATGTGTTATTTCTTATCTCTTTTTCAGACACCAACAAAAGTGATCACAAAACATCTTGAGAAGATCTTCAAGATAGATATTTTCCTGCTGTATTACCTGAGAGACAACCTCAAGGCATTCAAAGTTCTGCAAAAGCGGCTCTCTTCAATCGGCTGCATGGTGGAGTTAAATTTTGATGAGGAGGAGGCTGTAGTTAGAGAGGACATTGAGAAGGGGCCAGGAGGAGGTTTTGGCAGTGCTGCAGAGAAACTGGAGCAACAGCTGGATCGAGTCTTCACCAGTCTCACTAAGAGCTACCTGTGCTATCATGTGCTCGAGCCAAAACAGGTCAAAATGGTACTGCAGGACCACTCCTTTCAGACAGATGATATCAAAGTTTACAAAGAGAGCGGCTATGCTGTGATTGTGGGAGAAATTCACGCTGTGAAGGAGAAGATTGCAGTTTTGGAAAAGAGTCCACTGATGCGAAAGGAAGTACCAATTGTGGAGAAGCAGTTCAAGCTGGTAGAAGAAGAGTTCAATCGAGAAATGCGTGCTCACTTTCCAGAGGTTAAAATCATTAGAGGTAGTACCATGATCACTTTGGAAGGGCCTAAAAGTGAGGTGCAGTCAGGAGCTGCAAAACTTGATGAACTGATTAAGAAGATAAAAGAGAAGAGAGTTAAGTTCCCTACAGCTCTGCTAACCTTCATTAATACCAGTGGTGCCATCTCCAAATACCAAACTCGCTTCCAGCAGAGCCTCAGAAACCCTGTTTGCCTTGAGGTGGGTTCAGACCTGGTTCTGTCCAGTTTGTCCTCTGACGCTCTGAGTGAGGCTGAGGCAGCAGTGAAGAGAAACCTTAAAGTGGATACTGTAGAGCTGCAGGGAGCTGCAGCAGTATCTCCAGATTTAGACAGAGTGAAAGAATTCCTGATGAAAGCAAAGAAAGAGGCAAACAGTAGCGAACCCAGAGTGGATATCGACTTAATCTGGGGAGCCAGTGGAACTGCAGGGACCAAAGTACAACTAGTGGGCTACAGTGAAAATGTTAACAAGCTCACTGAAGCTCTTCATGACTTCCAGATGAATAAGGTTACAACTCAAGAAGAGGTGAAACTGCCACATCCTGAACTGGTTGACTGCTTTGATAAAATCTTAGACCTGATCGTCATGAAGCAGACTAAGGTGACCTTAAAAGCTTCACATGTTCCACATCCTTGTGTGTTAATAACAGGCCCTCGTTCTCTAGTCAAGAAGGTCCAGGCAGACTTAACCACAAGTCTAGCCCAGCTGTCAACTGATACACTGGTTTTAAATGGACCAGGGGTGCAATGGTACTTCCAGGGGGAAGGCGGACAAAACAAAGAGCTGGTGGAAAGCTCCTGTCAGGTCCTCATCAGGGAACAAGACGTCTATTCTCAAAGTACTGCAACTGTGTTAAAACTTTACTCAGAGCCACAATACGTCAACATCCTCAGCTCCATCCCAGCCAGATTGAAAAGCAACATTGCCAGCAGTACACCAAATATGACAGCTGTCAACAAACCAATCCTGGAGATCAAGCTTAGCAGTTTGGAAGATGAGCAGGTTAGAAAAATTCTAAACAATCAGACAATATACCATATACCATACAATATACCATAATATCACATAATTTCCACAGGTGAATGTGCTGGTGGCCCCCATGGTATCCAAAAAGCTTACTTCTACTAAAGTTGGTAAATGTCTACTGAAAAAAGCAGGAAATCCAATGCAGAAGGTCTTTGATCTGATATCTCAGAAGTGGAACCATTCTGCTGGTAATTATGTTTTGGTGGTTGATGCACCTCCATCTCTGAGCTGCTCCAAGATCTATTTCATTGAGTGTCTGCCATGGGATGGAGTTGATGGCCTGAGCATGCAGGTAAAGTGAAAACAGGGTAAATTCATAAACATGTTAGAGAAACAAGAGCATAAACCAGTAAATGGAAATGATACTGTCTTTACCCTGGGGGCCAGTGCATGGAACAACTTTTCCTATTTTCTCTTTTGCAGACACTTGCTAATGGACTAAAAAGGTGTTTGGAACTCTGTGTAGAGGAGGGCTGGTCTTCAATTGCCTTTCCAATCATTGGACCTGGGGTAGTTTTAAAATACCCCCAGAAAGAGGCCATTCAAGTGCTGACTGACAGCATTCACCAGTTTGGATTATCCAGCTCATGTGGCTCTCTCCACACCATTCATATTGTGATTAAACCAGACTATCCAGACTCTGAGGAGGTAGAGTTTCTTCTTCTATAGATATATATAGTGACTGTTTTTTGGCTTCCACCATCCATTACTGTAGTAGCAATCATAGTGAGCGTATGTACTACTGCCTGTTGAGAGTGATAGTAATATGAGTAGGACTGACGATGTTAGGCAGCATCCCCCAGCTACTGATTTTGATGCTACCTTTGTGGTGCTTAGGTTGTTCTAGCTATAATTCACAGTAACAACACAGTAAGTTGATGGAGTTATTTATTTAATTGTTTTTGGTGTGACCACAGAGAACGTCTTAGCCCACTAACATTAGCTAGTTAAGCAACAATAGGTCAGCTAGCAATGTGGTCAGCTGCATTAAGCTAGCGCTGCATAGAAGTCTCTGTGAGACTGATGAGACCCTCAGTGAGACTGTGACCCAAAACCTTTGTGCAGTAGTCATTGGGAACAAAGTCATTTCTGTTAATATTCTTAATTGTCATCTGGCAAACATCTTGTTCCTCTGCACACCAAAAGCTTACCTGTTTCAGTTGGATTTAATTAAATAAAACTGTATTTATAGTACTGTGTGAAAGTCTTGAGCCACCCCTCATTTCTTTATATTTTGCTTCTAAGGAGCCAGACTTTCTTGTAATTTTTAAAAGTGCTCTTGAGCAATAGTTCTCCAGGTTTTCTGAAGGTCTTTCATTTTCAGTCCAGTCCTTAAACCTGACCATTTTCAGAAGAATGTTTTTGTGAAGCCACTTAACACTGACCTATGAATCATTCAAGCATAAAAATGCACCTAACTCAAGTGATGAACCAGTGTTGTGTGTACACATAACAGACAATTTAGCAAAGAACCAATTTTAAATTGTATCTTTAGGCACTTTGTTAATAGCAGCTTGTCACAAAATCACTGTCATGATCTGCCAGAAATGCAGATCTTGTGTGCGGTGATGAGGACCCAAATGCAGACTCACAGGCAGGTGAAAATGAGCCGTTTATTTGGCCAATGAACAGATACCAAAACATGAAGAATATAAAAAGGGAACCGAAAACTCCAACAAAACCTATACTGGGAAAGAATGCTAGGAACACTAGGAGGCAGAGACACGAGGGGATGATGACTGACGTCCTGACAAACACAAAGGGAAAGACAGAAACTATAAATACACAGAGGGGTGATCAGGGAGATTGAGAACACTAGGGAACACAGGTGAACTAAACAAAGCAAAACTGAACATAATACACGGGAGACGAGAGTTTAACAACGTAAAACAGGAAGTGGCTTCACACTGAGACACAGACTAAGACACATGAACTTGACGTGGGGAAAGTAAGAAACACAGAGACATGACTGAAACAGGAGGACACGCAGAGAGAGGACCAGAGAGAGGGCCAGAGAGGGAGAGAGACAGAGACTCACAGAGAGACAGGGCACGGGAGACCAACACACGAGGAAGGGGAACACTGAGGGAGGAGAACCAAACTCTAAGAAAACCAAGAACAGAATGATAATCCAAAAACTAAGAATACATGAAACAACAAATACTCAATTGTGTGCAGTGCTTTATGTTACAAAGTAAAGACTCTACGATATTCACAAAAAAAGCACAACAAACAGACAATCACCTATGAGCAAGCGCTTGGTGACAGAGGGAAGGAGGAACTCCCTTTTAACAGGAAGACATCTTTGGCAGAACCAGGCTCAGGGAGGAGCAGCCATCTACTGTACATTTGCAATACTATTGGAGTAACTAAGAACTGACATTAGTTAGAACCAGGGAACCTCGGGACATTCTACCACAGTAATGGCAACTTGTTAACTTCATGTACTTCTCTGCATTTGTTTTAAGTACTGCACATTGTTTGTAGAAACATGTATGGAAAGGTGGTGTTTAAACCAAACATGTATTTACAGTGCTACCAGGAGGTCTACAGACACCTGAGGTTGAACATGAACCAGAGAGGCCAAGGTAAAACCAGAGTTGGTTGAACTATTTTGATTCAGGCAGGAATTTACTTTTGAAATGTTGTGTTTTAAACATCGATTTAACTGTTTTGACAGTTCAACAAGCCACATGCAGGTTAATATCAGACAAATACGAACCTTGTTGTGGTGTTATTCTTCTCAGCAATCTTCAAGTCCCTCAAGAGTGACCTGGCTGACATCACCATGAATGTGGGAGGTGGGGTTGAACTACAAATGGTCTTTGGTGACATCATTAATGAGACTACAGATGCTGTGGTGAACTCAACTGACTTCACAAATTTTCAAGGTGAGAGATTTTGATGCTGAATAACTTTTGGGTTTCAATCATGTTTGCTGGGTAAACATACTTTAGCTTTGTCCTGGTTAACCTCTTAGCATCAAGGTCATATAATCCTAAAATATGTAAAGCTTCGTTTCAAATGTATCATCTTCTAATTTGTGAAATGCATATGGCTAAAACAAAACCCAGCCTAACCCAAAGGGACCTGGAAGATGTTGAGGTTAAATTAATTTTTATTCATAGTTATACATTATTTTTACCAATTACTTTAACCATCACTGATTTTAACACTGCTCAGGGGGATGTTTGCTTTTCAAAATCATTAAAAAAAAAAAAATTCTTACAGATTATGTAAAATACAGCAACTTCAATAAAGAGCATAGACTTAGCTTCCAGGTCTGAAAAGTGGAGCCAGTGCTTAGTGTCTTAGATCTGAATTCTATTTAGTGGCCAGCAGAGGGCGACTTGTGTGGTTGGAAAACATTTCTGGTTGTAAAAATGTGTAGGGAAAACATCTCTTATCCCTCTTGTTCTGTGATCTCAGTAAACACTTTTATGATGATTTTATGGGCTCAACAACCATTCACACTGAATGCAATATGAAAGTCACGTTGTAAATTATGGTCATTATTAGAGTCAGAAAGGAGGATAAAACAGGGCATGCTCACTGGCTCATGTTGTCAGTCTTAACTTGTATGGCAGTCGACCCATTGCTTGTCAATTTAATTTAATTCAATTCAGTTTTATTTATATAGCACCAAATCACAACAACAGTCGCCTCAAGGTGCTTTATATTGTAAGGTAAAGACCCTACACCCTACATACAAAAAGCCCAACAATTAGACAACCCACACAGACACGGGAAGAACATGTAAACTCCACACAGAAAGGCCCTGGCCAGATGGTGGAGTCAGACCCAGGACCTTTATGCTGTGAGGCAACAGGCTAACCACTGGGCCACCGTGTTGCCACTAAGAAAGCATGAAAACACAAATCATAACCCCATCAAACGTGAGTGAGCGCTCAGCGCGCCAACCATACCCGGGATTGGAGGCCAATTCCAGCCACATCACTAGAAATGGAGAGGAAAGGGATTAAAACCCCAAATTATAGATAGTCAATAAAGGTAAAGGTAGGTAAATATTTATAAAAACAATACTATAACATAAGTATAAAACACTAAAAATAATACTGAAATAAATGGCAGTAAGTGTGCTACCTCTGCATCACTACCAGTTATCCACATCTGCAGTTCTCTGCCAGAAGCACAGGTCTATAAACCAGTTCACATGTTGAGCACAAAGCACAGTCCAAGGAAGATGGCAAGCATCAGTGCTCACACCTTACAGCAATGAACTTATCAAGTGTTCCCATGCTACATTGTTTAGGCTTGTCTTATAGTAAGGCACTTTTCAAAAATATGACATATGTAAAAGTTATTATAATAATAATTATTATTGATCTACAGCTGGCGTGTGCGGAAAAATCTTAACTGTGGCTGGACCACAGGTTGAGGCTGACCTCAGAAATGGTGAGAAGAATGGTTGAAGATACATATTATATATTTCATATGTATGTATTCATTATGATATATTTCTGGCACACAGGTTGCAGCATTTTAATCATGTTTTTGTTGCGTCTGTGTAGCAAAAGTTAAGAGGGGAGACGTTTTTAAAACCCTACCTGGAGCGTTTCCTTGTAAAGCCATTTTACACGTGTGTGGAGAAAAAAATGCAGGCCTCATTGAGCAACAGCTATTTCGTATCATTCAAATTTGTGAATCTTCTGGATACAGGTCTGTGGCCCTTCCTGCCATCTCTGCTGGTGAGTAGTGGGTGAGACATTAAAGATGCTTAAATGAATAGAAAACATGATGATGATAATTAACACAGTTTGGTTTAAAAGATTGTCCAGGATCTGGTGGGTTGAACCCCGACCTTGCCGCATATGCCATCCTCCAAGGGATTAAGACTGCTGCATCTTTCCGTCCTCTTCAGTGTCTCACCAACATTCGCCTTGTCCTCAACAAGCTCAGTGTGTTCCTGGCATTTAAAAAGCGAGCAATGCTGACGTTTCCCTCTGCTGTCATTAACACAGGTAACACAAAGTCAGCTTTTCCTCTTCCTTGTCAAACACCTTTTTTTTTGTTTTTGTGATTTGTCACTGATTTTGATTTATCTGTTTCACAGTGGTTGCTCATTTCCCCTCAATTGTGAACATAGATCCAAGCATCCTTTGTACAAATTCCAAAGTTCAGCAGTACATCTTCATGATTGTAGGACTGTGCAGAAAAAATGTTGATGATGCCATTGTAAAGCTCAAAAGTCTGTATCAGGCTGAGTGCACCACACAAACCTTCAGACAGGAGGAGCTTGCAGGTCTCACTCAAGATGATGTGAACCACCTAAAGCAGCTGATTGAGGTCCTGGGTGTGTATGTAGTGGAGGACCATTATAATCCAGGCAGCTGGACAGTGAGTGGATTGAAAGATGGAGTCCATCAAGTGATGCAAATAATTAAAAAATCTGCTATATAAATATTTAGTTGTTTTTATGCAAATCTGAACGACAGAAGAATGTTTGTGTGTAGTAAAATGCAAAATATTCTGTGGTAAATTTATGGTCTTAGATTTAAAAAAAGACACTCATATGTTTGTTATGCTGATTTAATTTGAGTTGCTTGAATACCTCAAGTAGCTTAGCACCGCAGACATGAGAAATGTGACATGGGCTGGAAACTCAGTTTTCGCTGAGCAAAGAGAAAATGTAAACCAGCCATGTCTTAGACAAACTGTGATTGATTTGTCTGGTTACCAGGTTATATCTGAAGGATAATCTCACAGGAATTGTGCCTGTTTTATTATTCCACTGTATTGTGTTAAGTTATTTGAAAGTGAATGTTAAAATGTGATAACAAAAGTAATTATCAGGGTTTTTGAATTTGAATGTGTTAGCACGTCTGCTAATCAAAGCAGGAATAAACATTTTACTGGGTAACACTACTGCATGAATGGACTATGTGACAGCTGCTACTTCATTGTTGACAGCACTGATGCAATTTTTAGTCTCATTATGACATCTAGTGGATAATGTGTGATAACTGTGTTTAGTTTCCCTCCTGTTTCCACTTCCCTTGTTACCTTCTGTGTATTTATAGTCACTGTCTCCCCTCATTTCTTTGTGTTGTACTGTTATTTGCCTGTTTGTTCCCTGCATGTTTTCCCTGGCCTTCCTGGATTCTAGTTTCTTTGCTTAGTGGACTCAGTTTTGCCTCAGTTGTGGACTTTATGTTTGAGACTTTGATCATTCTAATAAATGGCTTGCTTTTGGTTTGAACTCTGCCTCTGCACTCTGTATTTGGGTCCTCTCACTGCACATCTTATGACAGAAGATGAATTTGTCAACAACTGGAAACCAAGTTACCCCGAAGTGTGTACTTGGAATCAATTCAGAAAATCCCTAAAAAATTGATAAAAGCAGGGTGCAGGGATGATGCCCTATCTAACAAAATACTGAAAAATATTTCATGGCCCCAAAGACAAAAAGGTTGACCCCATTTAAATGAGATGGCCAGTCTTCAAATCTTGATTGCCATACAACAAGGGAGAAAAAAATGAAGTCCTTCAGAGTTCAAGTGCATCCAAAAGTAATCATGTTATAATCAAAGAAGACTCAGTTTTCAGACAGACATAATTAACTTTGATACAAAGGAAGCATTATCCAGAAAGGTGATGCTTCCTGTGTATCTTACTTCGTCTATGAACTGACTGTGAGAAATCCATCTAAGGGAGCATCACCACTTCCTGTTAGGACCTATGTGACATGCGACTACACCACTGCATCTATAACCTGCTTTCTGCAGGTTTTTTAAATGAAGTGTAACAGAATGTATGGAAGCAGGTGATGATTATATGCTGTAGCTCTCTTGTGCTTTTGCAGTCTATTGCCATAATATTCTGCAGAATGAGTTTGGAAGACCTACTCGAGAGATACTTCCTGTTAATCACCAGACAGATTGAAACAGACAAGTATGATGTACCCGTTCTCCACAGATGTTTGAGCATCATTATGAAAAAAGCAAAAGGTCTTTGCTAAAAGATCCTGACTGTCACAGTTTTGTGGTTGGAGCTCTTAGTTGGTGCTCTTATAATTGCAGGAGACTTTAACAAGGCCAACTTGAAGACTGTACTCCCAAAATTTTATCAACATGTTAAGTGTCCTACTAGAGGGGAGAACACTCTGGACCATGTTTACTCTAACATCAAGCACGCATACAGAGCTATACTCCTCCCTGAACTTGGACAGTCCGACCATCTTTCTCTACTGCTCTTCCCAGCTTACACACCCCTCAGACGCAGTGCCAGGCCCACCATAAAGACTGTCACAATCTGGCCCGAAAATGCACTCTTCAAACTACAAGACTGCTTCGAACAGACGAACTGGGACTTATTTGAACAACAAGAGCTGGAAACATTCACAGGAATGGTACTGGACTATATCAGGTTCTGCATCGGAAATGTGACTGTGGTCAAAAGCATTCGGGTTTTCCCAAACCAGAAACCCTGGATGACCAGCCAGGTCCGTACACTCCTCAGAGCCTGTGACGCTGCTTTCAGGTCAGGTGACAGAGCTCTGTATAGGGCTGCT
>VUQS01066769.1:0-12046 GCA_015108495.1 Heterochromis multidens | reverse complement strand
TTTTTGTTTTTTTTATTATTTTTTTTTTTTTTTTGTATATATAGTGCAGTCTTAAACTGGCCATTACACAATGATAGTATAATGATGTATGTCTTAAGTCAAATTTTTCTCTAACCTTCTCAGGAGCGCACTGAAGACAAGAAGAAAGTCTTCCAGATGGCTGCAGGTATCTCTAGTGTTTCATCAGGTCTCCTATGTTTACTTATTTCTTGTATATTGTTGTCACCCTGAGCTTGTGACATTGAACCCTCCTATAGCGAGACTACAGGTTCCAGAGGCTGCTGCAGACAAAAAGCCAGATCAGCAGGACAGCAACATCACAAGCCAAGAGTCCTCTATCCACACCCCATCTCCCCAACGGAATAGCAGCATCCCAAACTTTCAGTCCCCTGTTCACCGTGGAAATAGCATCCGCACCATCACCCAATCAGCATCTAGGGCAGACCTGAACAGAGGAGGTGTAGCTGGATCTGTCAGAAGTCGAGCAGCAACCGCACTGCCCAAACACTGGCTGGAACACATTCCTAACAGGTCTCACACACTGACATATTGCTTTAACCAGGTCATGTTTACATAACTTTAGGTGACCTCTTATTTGATGGCTATAGTGAAACTGTATTATGAATTTCCTGTATCATATATTCACTGTGAAGATATACCCAGGAGCGATGCCTAATAACACATTTTGATAAAGACTCAGTCTTGTTTGCATATTCTTACGTCCTCTACCAAGACAAGAGCCCAAGTTTGAAGTATATAATAAGTGCTATTTGTTTGTGAGTAAGATTATCCAAAAAGTACCAAGCTGAATTTCATAATACTTGTTGTAGAGGTGGAGGCTGGCTAATGGAAGAATCCAAAGACTTGGTGCAGATCGTTTTGTTTGAAATTATAAAATAGGGCATTAACCTTTGCGGAGAATGTGCTCTCCATGTACCCAAGTAACTCTCCAAGGATGTAAGAATTTCCCTCTGGGACCAATAAAGTTATTCTTAGTTATTCTTATTCTTCTTAGCCTTTAAAATTTTTTAATAAAATTGCAAATTATGACCAGTATACATGCTATACACATTACAGAAGATACATTTATATGTATTCACTTTAATATACACAGTAGCATAGATTACCCATATACTATAATCCCCACAGAGCTTCTTTACCAGCTGTGAAAATGCTACCAGTATTGAAATACTCAATGTAAAACCTGAGAAAACATATACAGCATGTAGAAAATGTTTCTTTTAAATGTCCAGTTTAAAACAATGGTTTGTGAGAGGTTATATTACTTTGATGAAGAATTTCAAATAGTTGCTTATTATACTTATTTAAAAGAGTAACTACTTTTTTCTAACCTATTACATTTCAGAAGTAACCTTTCCAGCACTGTCTGTGATGTAAATCCAAGTTAACAATTGGAGTTCCTATGATTTGGATATTTCACTCTCTATATTTGTGTTTTAAATCATTCACTGTAATTGGACTAGCCATTGTGACATCACCCACTGGTTGTTGGAATCTGCATTTTGAAGCTACAATATTAGCATTTTGGAGCCAGAAGTGACCATGTTTGGATGAGATAGTGAACTGCAAAGTTATCAGCAAAGATTATCAGCTAAGGCTGGCAAGTTAAATCTATAATCGATATAGATTTTGCTATATCTAAATATAGGTCAATAATTTGTTAGAAAAAGACACAAAAACGTAAGTCACCACTTTGGCATCCTGCTAATATGTGGCTCTTTAATAGGTCCCTCTTCCACATCCATAGATCCCTCTTCCACATTCCACATGATTAATACGTATATATAGAGTCAGGGCCATAAGTACTTGGATATTGACTCAGTTTTTGTAGTTTTGCTTCTGTACACCACCACAGTGTATTTTAAATCAATATGCAGACTTTCAGCTTTTATTCTAAGGGTTTTATAAAAAATGTTGCATTAACTGTTTAGGAATTACAATAGAGCACTTTGCTCTCAGACTGCTGGGTTACTTGTGGTTCCTAGGACATTTAAAAGTAGAATGGGAGGCAGAGCCTTCAGCTTTCAGGCCCCTCTTCTGTGGAACCAGCTCCCAGTTTGGATTTGGGAGACAGACACCCTCTCTACTTTTAAGATTAGGCTTAAAACTTTCCTTTTTGATAAAGCATATAGGTAGGGCTGGATCAGGTGACTGTGAATCCTCCCTTAGTTACGCTGCAATAGGCCTAGGCTGCTGGGGGCTTTTATTGATGCACTGACTGTTTCTTCTTCACTCACCTTTTTTCACTCAGTATGTGTTTATACATCACTTTGCATTTAATCATCAGGTATTATTACTCTCTGGCTTTCTTCCACAGCATGCCTTTTGTCCTGTCTCCCTACCCTCACCCCCAATCATTCACAGCAGATGGCTGCCCCTCCCTGAACCTGGTTCTGCTGGAGGTTTCTTCCTGTTAAAAGGGAGTTTTTCCCTTCCCACTGTCGCCATGTGCTTGCGTACAGGGGGTCGTCTGATTGTTGGGGTTTTCTTTGTATTATTGTAGGGTCTTTACCTTACAATATAAAGCACCATGAGGTGACTGTTGTTGTGATTTGATGCCATATAAATTGAATTGAATTGAATTGACTTGACTTGAATTGAATTGAATTGAATTGAATGTTATGACATGGGTATGTATGGCGACCAAGGGAACTGGGTCACTAGTGTTTACTGATGATATGACTACTTTAGGCTGTTGGGGGCTTTGCTGCTGTAGTCACGCAAGACTTCGACCTGAATCTCGGCAGTATCGCACATGGTAGGGTGACACTGATTACAAACATTCCAATCATTAGTTTTCTCCGCCAGCTTATTTCTAGACATCCTTCAAGGTGATAAAAATATATTCTAACTATACTTTCACTATCTTCAGCACTCTGGAGGACAGTGGCGAAGATCTAGACAGTTTACATCTTTATATTGACAAGTATTTCGAGCGAGTTGTTATGGGGAAACATAATAAGACACCGACTCCCTCCAGCAGCAAAGGTGCTCCGTTCACTTCCATTCAAGAAGCTGCCCTAAGGACTCCCCAGAAGCGGCCTCCACACATACCAATGACATGGTAGATATTTTGGAGTCAATAGATCAAAAGCTATACAGTTTTGATGCGTGCCTGTCCTTACTGGAAATTCTTCACAATGAGTTTCAAGATCTGCGTGAGTCAGTGGAATATAGTCTGTGGCAAGTGGAAACACTTGCTGCAGAAAACGCGTCCTTGAGAGAGGGCGCCAGGCCTGGGGAGGGAACTCGAAGGGGAGGGTCTGGTGGCTGGGCCTTAGTCCATGAGGCTCGGTCGGGCGTAGCCCGAAGAGACAACATGGGCCCGCCCTCCTGTAGGCCCACCACCCACAGGAGGCGCAGTGGGGGTCGGGTGCAATGTGTGTTGGGTGGAGGTCAGGGGGCGGAGGCCCTGGCGGTCCAATCCTCAGCTATCGAGAATAGCTATTGGGACATGGAATGTCCCCTCTCTGGTGGGGAAGCAGCCTGAGCTAGTGTGTGAGGTTGATACCGGCTAGATATAGTCGGGCTCACCTCAATGCAAAGCTTGGCCTCTGGAACCAGTCTCCTGGAGAGGGGCTGGACTCTGTTCCAGTCTGGAGTTGCCTTCGGTGAAAGGCGGTGGGCAGGGGTGGGTATTCTTGTATCCCCTTGGCTTGCTGCCAGTACGCTGGGGTTTTTGCCAGTACATGAGAGGATTGCTTCCCTGCTCCTTCGGGTCGGGGAATGGGCCCTGACTGTCATTTGCGCTTATGTGCCAAACGACAGTTCAGAGTATCCAGCCTTCTTGGGGTGCTCGAGAGTGCTCCATCTGGTGACTTCATCATCCTACTGGGAGACACGAACACGTGGGTAACAACAGTGAGACCTGGAGGGGCGTGACTGGGAGGAATGACCTGCCTGATCTAAACCCAAGTGGTGTTTTGTTATTGGACTTCTGTGCAAATCACAGTTTGTCTATAACGAACACCATGTTCGAACATAACGATGTCCTTAAGTGCACGTGGCACCAGGACACCCTAGGTAGCGGATCGATTTTGTAATCGTATCATTAGATCTGCAGACGTATGTTCTAGACACTCGGGTGAAGAGAGGAGCTGAGCTGTCAACTGACCACCACCTGGTGGTGAGTTGGATCAGGTGGCAGGGGAGGATTCTGGACAGGCCTGGCACACCCAAACGTATAGTGAGGCTGTGTGGGGAACATCTGGCAGAGGCCCCGGTCCGGGAGATCTTCAACTCCCACCTCCAGCAGAACTTCTCATTCTTCATTCCAAGGAAGGCTGGGGACACTGAGTCCGAATGGACCACGTTCTGCAACTCCATTGCTGAGGCTGCAGCAAGGAGCAAGGAGTGCCTGTGGTGGTGGTAATCCCTGAACCAGATGGTGGACACCAGGGATGAAGGGAGCCATCGAGCTGAAGAAGGAGTCCTATCGGGCTTGGTTAGCCTGTGAGACTTCGGAGGCAGCTAATAGGTACTTGCAGACCAAGCAGAACGTGGCTCGGGTGGTAGCTGAAGCAAAAACTCAGGTGTGGGAGGAGTTTGGTGAGGCCATGGAACAAGACTTTCAGTCTGCCTCGAAGCAATTCTGGCAAACCATCAGGTGACTTAAGAGAGGAAAGCGGTGCTCTCTTCTCACACGGTGTATAGTGAGGATGGGGTGCTGCTGACCTCGACTGAGGATATAGTCAGGCAGTGGAAGGAATTCTTTGATGACCTCCTTAATCCCACTGACACGCCTTCTGTAGAGGAAGCAGAGTCTGGGGACGAGGGGGACAACTCGCCCATCACTAGGGGCAAGGTCACTGAGGTAGTTAAACAACTCCTTGGTGGCTGGGCCCCTGGGGTGGATGAGGTTTGCCCTGAGTTCCTGAAGGCTCTGGATGTTGTAGGGCTGTCTTGGTTGACACCCTTCGGCAACATCGCGTGGAGATCTGGGGCAGTGCCTCTGGATCTGCTGACTGGGGTGGTAGTTCCCATCTTTAAGAAGGGGGACTGGAGGGTGTGCTTCAACTACAGGGGGATCACACTCCTCAGTCTCCCCAGGAATGTCTATGCCAGGGTACTGGAAAGGAGAGTTTGTCCGTTAGTCAAACCTCGGATACAGGAGGAACAATGTGGTTTTCATCTTGGTCGCGGAACACTGGACTAGCTCTTTATCCTCTCAAGGATATTTGAGGGTGTGTGGGAGTTTGCCCAACCAGTCTACATGTGTTTTGTGAGCTTGGAGAAGGCATTCAAGTGCATCCCTCAGAGTGTCCTGTGGGGGGTGCTTTGGGAGTATGGGGTCTCTGGCCCATTAAACCCACTCCACCCCAAGTGCAGTTTAGATATCTTGATGTCTTGCTCACGAGTGAGGGGACCGCCAGATTGACAGACAGATTGGGACCGTGGCTGCAGTGATGTGGATGCTGTACCAGTCCGTCGTGGTGAAGAGAGAGCTGAGTGTAAAAGCAAAGCTCTCAATTTACCCGTCAATCTATGTCCCTTCCCTCACTTCTGGTCATGAGCTTTGGGTAGTGACTGAAAGAATAGGATCGCGGATACAAGCGGCAGAATTGAGCTTTCTCCGAAGGGTGACTGGGCTCTCCCTTAGAGATAGGGTGAGGAGTTCAGCCATTTGAGAGGGGCTCAGAGTGGAGCCGCTGCTCCTTCACATCAAAAGCAGCCAGTTGAAGTGGTTCAGGCATCTGACTAGGATACCTCCTGAGGGCCTCCTGGGTGAGGTGTTCCAGGCATATCCCACCAGAAGGAGGCCCCGTTGCAGACCCAGGACACGCTGGAGAGATTACATCTCTTGGCTGGCCTGGGAACACCTCTGTGTTCCACCAGATAAGCTGGAAGAGGTGGCTGGGCTTCTCTGCTTAGGCTGCTGCCCCCCATGACCCAGCCCCGGATAAGTGGAAGAAAATGGATGGATCGATGTTATTGAGCTCCAGGCATGCAGCATGAGGAATAACTTGGTGTTTTCAGGTGTAAGAGCCAAATTCCGGATAGTAATATATAGTGTTTGTAATGTTAAAATAATTCAATGTTAAAAATAATTTTAGGCTGACATGTCTCTGACAGAATAGTGGAAATGCTCCTTTTTTCTCTAGTTAGTGGCGTCATGACGTACATGTAGGTAGTGCATCAGTATGGTAGAGCAGACAAAGGAGTTAGGTCTGTAGAGCCACACAGTTTTTGACTGGTGCAAATGGAGCGGAATATAATGGATAAATGAGAGCAACTTATTTGATTTGTAAAATTATTTTTCGTTTAAACATTTTAAAAGAATGCATGGGACTCCAAAGATTTATTTCTCCACGTCATACTGAAAGCAGAACACAGACCTGCTCAGTAGTAGCAACAAAAATGCTACCACACATTAGTCAAAAACTTTGTTCATAGAAGAAATAAGAACTGATTCCAGGTGAATTGCCGAGGAGAATTGAAATGCAGAGACCTCTGCATATGGATAAAGGACTTCTATAGGAAGAACCTAAGGTAGTGTGGAAACTAACCAAGTGAAAGAAAGAATATAGGAATGCTAATCGGACAACACTGCTAATGATAACACTGCTCAAGGATTTTGTAATTGAGTCTTGGAAATCTGTTGTTTGTGGACACTTTGCACCCATGAAGAAATTGTTTTGCATTAGTTTCTTATTTGAAAACAGACTGTTTCAAGACTGTTGCATGCAGTTTGTGCATTGATCGACATGACAGAACCATGTGCAGTTATTTCTGACATTGACCATAGGAGGGTGCCAAAGCCCAAAGAAAGAGCATTCTGTGGATAGCAAAAATGACAGTGAGCAAGAAAAGTTATATTATCTGGAGCAGCATACTTGTGGAGAGCAACAAGAGCTGGTTTGCAGTTGTGAGTACACTACCAGTCAAAAGTTTGGACACACCTTCCCATTCAATGTTTTTTCTTTATTTTCATGACTATTTACATTGTAGATTCTCACTGAAGGCATCAAAACTATGAATGAACACATATGGAATTATGTAGTAAACAAAAAGTGTGAAATACCTACCTCATGAAGCTCATCGAGAGAATGCCAAGAGTGTGCAAAGCAGTGATCAACGCAAAGGGTGGCTATTTTGAAGAATCTAAGATATAAAACATGTTTTGGGTTATTTCACACTTTTTTGTTTACTACACACTTACTCCACAAGCACTATGGAAATGAAATGCATATATAAATAAAGCATTAAAGTGGCCTCAGATTAAGTCGGAGGATGGTAAGGCAATGAACACTTATGCTCTTCCTGATTGGATGTAGAAACACCATGGACGACATAGAATGCATGGAAGAGATGGACAGTCCTACCAACATGTGAGTTATCATCTCAAAGCTTCCGTATAAGTTACGGGAAAAGTGGAGAATGACAGCCTTTGAGATTCAAGAGAAAGGAAGAGGACGGGCAAGGTTTGCTAACCTGGTTGAATTTATTGACCGTCAAGCTAAAGTAGCATTGGACCCTCTTTTTGGAGACACAAAGGAAGGTGCCTCAGCTGCAGAGAAGAAAAGCCTAATGTTCGGACAGAACACTGCTAGAATGGTCGGACAAAAGGGGAGCAGCTTTGCTACTGGTGTTACCTTGGCTACCCAAGAGAAAATGTCAGAGGCGACAGTTAGTAAGAGCAGTCAAGGCAAAGACATTCCCACTCGGCAGAAACCATGTTTGTTTTGTCAGAAATATCACAGTCTTGCTGTTTGCAGTAAGATAAAAGAACTAACAAATGTGTCAAGAATAGACTTTTTGAAATCTAAAGGTTTGTGCTTTGGATGTCTTACACAAGGGCATTTAAGTAAACACTGCAAAAAAAGGATGAAGTGAAGGTCAAGTCTAGGAAAAGCAAGAGATATGTAGAAACATATGCTTTCCTAGATCCTGGGAGTACTGCAAGTTTTTGCACAGAAGAGCTCCAGCAGCGACTAAACCTTAAAGGTAGAAACACCCAATTTCTCCTTAACACAATGAATCAAGATAAAGCCAGCAGTAATAAGTTGATTAAAAGTTGTGTTCTCACTGATCTGGAGATATGCGGAATTGAAGAAGACACATACATTGATCTAGATAAGGTTTTCACGTCCAGCCACATTCCAGTAAAGAAAAGGAACATCTCAAAGCAGCAAGACATTGCAAGATGGTCTTATTTGAAAGATGTACGACTACCCTGCATTGAGGCCGAGATAGGTCTACTCGTAGGTGCCAACATACCTAAAGCCATGGCAGGTGATAAACAGTGAAGGTGATGGGCCATATGCCGTTAAAACAGCATTGGGATGGGTGATTAATGGACCTCTTCGAAGAGGGGACAGTTCTAAGTCAAGCAACAGCGATTTACAATGTTATACAGCTAATCAGATTTCAGTGGTGGAGATAGAACAACTGTTAGTGCAGCAGTACAACACATATTTTCCAGAAAGAAGCTGTGATGAGAAGAAAGAAATGTCCCAGGAAGATCAACAGTTCATGCGTCTAGTCACAAAGTCAGCACGGCTGATCAATGGACATTATCAAATAGACTTGCCACTAAAAAATGATGCTGTAAAACTACCTAATAACCACTGTCTGGCTGAACAGCGTACTAGCACTCTCAAGAGAAAGTTAATGAAGAATCCAGATTTCTATGAAGATTACAAAGGCTTCATGAAAGGCATCATTGAAAAGGGGTACGCCATGAAGGTGCCCAAGGAAGAACTGAACCGTAATGATGGTAGGGTGTGGTACATTCCTCACCACGGAGTGTACCACCCTAAGAAAAAGATTCGTGTGGTCTTTGACTGCACTGCTACCTACCAAGGAACTTCTCTCAATGACCAACTACTCCAGGGACCTGACCTCACTAACACATTGACAGGTGTCCTAACAAGATTTAGAAAGGACCCAGTCGCACTGATGGCAGATATTGAATCGATGTTTTATCAAGTGAGAGTCCCGGATAAAGATGCAGATCTTCTGCGGTTCCTTTGGTGGACAGAGGGCGACCTAAGTGGAAAGTTGGAGGATTATGGGATGTGTGTTCATCTCTTTGGGGCTACATCTTCACCAAGTTGCTCCTCCTATGCTCTCAAAAGAACAGCAGAAGATGGAAGAGGCACAAGCAGCTCAGAAGTGGTGGAATCAGTACTGAACAATTTCTATGTGGATGACTATTTAAAGTCAGTGGAAACAGAGGAGAAGGCTATCAGCTTGATAAAAGACATTCAGGCTTTGTGTTCAAAGGGAGGCTTCCACTTGACCAAGTGGGTGAGCAACAGTAAGACAGTATTGTTGTCTATTCCTGAGGAGGAAAGGACGCCTGGAATAAAAGACCTGGATCTTAGCCACAACGTGCTGTCTATGGAACGTGCACTGGGGATCCAGTGGTGCACAGAGACCGACACTTTCAAGTTCCAGATGAATGTGCAAAATAAACCCATCACAAGAAGAGGAATCCTATCTGTGATCAGTTCAATATATGATCCTCTGGGTTTTTTAGCACCTCTCATACTGCCAGTAAAGCTCATCCTTAGAGACCTGTGTCAGACGAAATACTGCTGGGATGGGGAGGTAGAAAGTGAACATGCCAAATTGTGGAAGGAATGGCTAACAAACCTACAGATGCTTTCAAGTTTTTGTGTTCCCAGATGTATTAAACCAGAAGGATTCAGATTCAGGCAGGGGGGACAGCTGCACCATTTTGCAGATGCCAGTGAGGTTGGCTACGGTACTGTCAGCTACATTCTCCTAACCAACAGCGATGGCAAAAGGCACTGTTCATTCTTAATGGGGAAATCTAGAGTGGCACCACTGAAGCATGTCACAATACCCAGACTAGAACCGACAGCAGCTGTAGTTGCAGTAAAGATGGACAAAATGCTCAGATATGAACTTCAGATACAACTTCAGGAGTCCATCTTTTGGTCAGATAGCACAACAGTACTCAAATACATATCTAATGAAAACGCTCACTTCAAAACATTTGTGGCCAACCGAGTTACTGTAATAAGAGAACACTCACAACCTTCTCAATGGCAATACATCAACTCAGTATTAAATCCGGCAGACCAAGCGTCTAGAGGATTAAAGGTTGAGGACTTCATCCAGAGTGAAACTTGGATTCAAGGCCCAAAGTTCTTACTGCAGCCAGAAGGTGAGTGGCCAAAACAGCCTGAGCACACAGGTGAACCATTTGAAGGTGATCCTGAAGTCAAGAAATGTGTTACAGTAAATGTAACCAACACAGAAGAAAAGGTTGAGCCAGTCAACAAACGTATGCTGCTGCAACTGAAGGCCAAGAGAAAGGAGTTTCAAGCCACAGTTGCTCAGTCTGAGAATAGTCCAGTGAAGCAGAAAATACTTCTCACACAACTCATGAAAGACTACAAATCAGCAACGAAGCCAAGTGTGCTTGAAGTAGAAGATTTGGCTAAGGCAGAGATAGAGCTCATAAGACTAAGTCAGCGAGAGCATTACAAGGAGGAAATCATAGCTCTGAATAAAGGTAACCCTGTTAAGAGAAACAGTCAGCTTTACAAACTAGACCCAGTCCTGCAAGATGGAATACTGAGAGTTGGAGGTAGGCTAAACAAAGCTGCTATGCCACAGGAGGTGAAACATCCAGTAATTCTGCCAAAGCATTCACATCTTGCTGACCTGATTTTACAGTATATTCACCAAAAGGCTGGACATTGTGGGCGCAACTACATGCTGGCAAGGCTGCGTCAAAAGTACTGGATCCCTCATGCTAATGCAGCTGTTAGGAAGGTCATCTTAAAGTGCATAATCTGCAGGAGACTGAACTCGAAAGCTGGGAAGCAGAAAATGGCAGATTTGCCTGAAGACCATCTGCTACCCGACCAACCTCCGTTTACAAATGTTGGAGTAGACTTCTTTGGACCCTTTGAAGTTAAACGGGGACGAAGCCTAGTAAAACGATATGGTGTGCTCTTCACTTGTCTCACTACAAGAGCAGTGCATATTGAAATAGCCCACAGTCTGGATACAGATTCTTGCATCAATACATTGCGCCGCTTCGCATGCAGAAGAGGGCAAGTAACCATTATGCGTTCAGACAATGGGACTAATTTTGTCAGTGCTGAAAGGGAGTTAAATAAAGCACTTGAGATCCTAAATCAGGCAAAGGTACAGAATGCCATGATGCATAAAGGAATAAAGTGTATTTTTAACACCCCAGCTGCATCTCATCAGGGAGGTGTGTGGGAAAGACAAATTCGTACAGTGAGAAAGATTCTCAACTCACTTCTGAAACACCAAGCAGTGGATGATGAAGGTCTACAAACCATCATGTGTGAAGTTGAAGCAATCATCAACGACCGACCTATTACCAAAGCATCAGATGATCCTAATGACTTAGAGGCACTAATGCCCAACCATCTGTTATTACTGAAAACACAGCCCACCATTCCCCCGGGAACCTTCAGTAAAGTTGACCAGTATGCACGACGGCGATGGAAGCAGGTGCAGTACATGGCGGACCTGTTTTGGACCAGGTGGACCAAAGAGTATTTACCACTTCTCCAGGAACGACAAAAGTGGTCACAAACAATGAGGAATTTCAGGCCAGGTGATATTGTTTTAATTATAGATGAATCTGCCCCTCGAAATTCATGGTTTATGGGACGAGTGGTAAAAACACTGTCAGACTCCACAGGTACAGTGAGGAGAGTCAGTGTGCAAACAAAAACCAGCATACTGGACAGGCCCATGAACAAGCTATGCCTGCTGCAAGAAGCCATGTAACCAGTTATGGACTATCGTTAAAGTTGTTTCTTTAGATGTTTTGTACATCAATACTATCATGTGTGTGACAAACCTTTGGCTCTTAGTTAGATTATTGTTTGGTAATTGTTTGCTTCCTTCATAACCAATTAGGCGCTGGAAATGTAAGAGCCAAATTCCAGATAGTAATATTTAGTGTTGTAATGTTAAAATAGGTTTATGTCATTTTAGGCTGACATGTCTCAATTCAATTCAATTCAATTTTATTTATATAGCGCCAAATCACAACAAAAGTCGCCTC
>VUQS01066767.1:0-12111 GCA_015108495.1 Heterochromis multidens | reverse complement strand
TCTCCACCACGCAGCTATAGAAGGACCTGAGGATTTCATAATCCAGACCAGCTCTCTTCAGCTTCCTCAGAAAGTAGAGGCGGGTGGGCCTTCTTTATAATTCCCGTGGTGTTGATGCTCCAGGTAAGGGTGTTATTCAGGTGTACCCCAAGGTACCTAATGGAAGGGACCATCTCAACAGCTACTCCATTTATGTAGAGAGGAGGAGGGGGGGGTGCCAGTCCTGCGGAAATCCACAACCATCTCCTTGGTCTTCTGGATATTAAGGATGAGGTTGTTGTCCCCGCACCACCGTATCAGGTCCTCCACCTTCAGCCTGTACGCCGTCTCATCCTTATGGGTAATGAGTCCGACCACCGCAGTTTCAAATGCCCAACATCATTGGATGAGGGCATAGATAGGACCAGGACCAGATCTCTCTACCCATATAAGTAATTAAAGCCATCAACAGCTGCAACATTAAAGTGATACACACACATCAGTGAATGAATAACAATTGTGATCCAGTGACGTAATGTTCATGGCTCTGAACAGTGCCATTCCATATAATAAGTATGTTTACTTTAGGTACTTTATATATATTATGATTATTTCACTTAAATAGGATTATAACTTTTACTTAAGTAAAAAGTCTAACTTCCAACTTTGCAAAACAATGATTGTGTAGTACTACTTATCATGTAATAAACCTGCAATAGGACACAGGGCTACAAATTAGCCTCAAAATTGTGCTCAGAGATTTCTACACTAATGTTCTACAATGATTTTATTTCTGATTAAATGTCCCCCCCCCCCCGCCTTGTTTTTGGTTCCCACCTTTTCCAGCCCATTACAAAAAATCCTGGAAACATCCCTCTTTTATATTTCCTGCTATAGAAAATGTGCAGACTATATGATAGTTTGGGCTGCTTTTAAAATTAGGTTTAATTCTTTCTTTTTTGATAAAGTTAATGGATCAGGTGAGACACTTTAAAATTTAATCAAATCCTCAGTTTATGAGTTTTCTAAGGTAAATGGAGTCATTTCTGGAGCCACTGCACTCAAAAACACGTCAGGAATATGCAGAGAACATATTGATGTTACTTCAAAAATAGAACAGCAGTCAATCCATATGAAAGTATTTCAAAATATATAAAGCATGATCAGTGTAAATGATCTCCACAAAACCGCAGTCATACAGATCATATTTTAATTCCACAAGAGAGTGATTATCTATTAAAAACATTCCCTTTCTCCCTCAAACACAGGGCTGCTGCTGCCTCTTAAGTTGATACTTTATTGATTGAATGTGAGAAAAATAAATTTTCCATGATTTGTGCTCTGGTGTCAGAGGTCACAGTCAGCTACAGCGCAGCAGAGCAGAGATTTGCTTTAGGACACTTCAGCAGGGTAAATATTTGGCAACACAAGTTGGACTGACTGTGAATGCTCATTTAAATGCCCCCCCGCTATCAGACATGAATTTTAAAGAGGGGCAAATGAAGTCTAACACTGGCTCTGGAGAAGGAAGTGGCAATTTTCACTTCCCCATAAAATAGCAGCCAGTTTACCTCACAACTGAGTGTTTTTCAGAAGGATTTCCAGAATTGATGAGCCTGTTGTGTAAAAGAATCACTTTTCATTTACACTTGTTTATCTGGATTATTTCTGCTCTGTTTCACTCTAGGAATTTCTCTTGTTTGCTTTATTCTTCCCACCAACAAGAGAGGGCTGTACCTCTTTAAGCCTGTAAGCCTGCGTCACTCTGTATATTCATAAATCTACAATATGGAGTACAAAGGAGTGTAACAGTTTAATCCAATAAACATTACAACAGCTCCTTTATTCAGGCAGATATAACAAAATAGATACACACAACATATCAAAAAACAAAAAAACAGTAGAAACCGTATTAGATGTGTGCTTATTAAAATACTATTCACCCCATTTCCATTAGTACAAAGTGGAAAATTGTTATTAATATGTTATGATAAGCCCACAGCAAACGCAAAGTATATAAAACTTTTACATTCATTCATTGATTTCAGGCTGTGTCTCAGCCACTGCTTCAGTCTTCTCTGCACTGTCTGCAGGCTGCTCAGGGGCTTCTGATTGGTCAGCAGGCAGTGTTTGGTTGACCAAATCTGCTTTTGCATCTTTAGTTTGGGCTGAATCTAAAGCTTTTTGTTCTTTTGCAGCAACACCTGCAAGGATTCCCTCATTTTTTGCCTCCCGTCTTTTGCCCTCCTCTCTGTCTTCCACCTTTTCCACAGTAGATGTCTTTGAAATAGATTCTGCAAGAAAATGTTTATTAGCAGTCATTTCAGCCAGTCATGGAAAAATTGCACCATTCTGTAATGTCGCCAATGTTGAAAACACACATATTTCAATGAAAACTCCTCACCCTTTCGCTTCTGCATTTTAGTTCCAGTAAGTGTGGTTTTCATCTTTTCCTTTGGAGTGTTTGAGCCAAACACTACATTTCCCTCTGCATCGGTCCAATATGAAGTCACCCCCAAGTCAGGTGTCCCCTCTGTGACCTCCACCTGGGAAGATCCAAAACGAAGGGAGACATTGCTGTGTGATAAAGCTCTAAAATCAGAAATAACCACCACAGTCATTCAAAAAGTGATATCAACTACTTACCTATGAAGCTCAGAAAGGTCAGACCTACCACTGACAGCTAAAAGAGTATATCTCATAGAGAAAATGATAAAAACTGTCACAAGTAACCTATTTAAGCGACTAATTTCTTTTGAAACACATTGAATTTCAGCCTCAATTGCATCAGTTTAATTTACGTTAACCCAAAAGCCTTTGTGTCTTTGCGGCTTTCTAAAAAAGAAAGAAAAGACCGTCACAAGAGATTCACTGATCCATGACACATTTGGTACTGGTTGTAATTTGTAATTATTTTGTCTTTTCTATTTAAAATGCTCTCAAGCTGAAAAGTGGAATAAGTTCAAGTTGAACTATGATCCCTTAGAACTTGTCAGTTGTACAGTAACCCTTTGTGATATTAATGGTTATGTGATATAATATGCACTCACTGGACACTTTATTAGGTACACCTGTTCAACCGTTTATCAACATAAAGATCTGATCAGCCAAAAGGCAGCTACTCAATGCATTTGGGCATGTAGACATGGTGAAGACAACCTGCTGAAGTTCAAATTGAGCATCAGAATGAGGCAGAAAGGGATTTGAGTGACTCTGAACGTGGCATGGTTGTTGGTGCCAGATGGACTGCTTTGAGTATTTCAGAAACTGATGATCAGTTGGGATTTTCCCACACAACCATCTCTAGGGTTTACAGAGAATGGCCTGATTACAGAGAAAATATCCAGTGAGCAGCAGTTCTCTGGGTGAAAATGCCTTGTTGATGCCAGAGGTCAGAGAAGAATGGCCAGACTGCTTGGAGCTGATAGGAAGGCAACAGTAACTCAAATAACCACTGGTTACAACCAAGGTATGCAGAAGAGCATCTAGGAGTGCTCAACACAAGTCAATAAGTTCACTGTACTCAAATGGCCTCCACAATCACCAGACCTCAATCCAATAGAGCACCTTTGGGATGTGGTGGAACAGAAGATTCACAACACTGTGATGCTATCATGTCAATATGGACCAAAATCTCTGAAGAATGTTTCCAGCACCTTGTTGAAGCTATGCCATGAAGAATTAAGGCAATTCTGAAGGCAAAAGGGGGTCCAACTTGGTACTAGCAAGGTGTAACTAATAAAGTGACTGGTAAGTGTATTCTGATGACTAAAAAAACATACCTCAACCATTTGGCATAATGCTGGGGGACTTACAAGTGACAAAAAAGACATTTGCTCGAAATAGACAATTTAAACTTGATTTAACTAATAATTTGGCCAATTTGGGTCAGTAGGACCAAGACGTTAAACAAGAATTTACTCATTACCAACTTAATAACAAAAAGTCATCTATTTATACACGCAGCAACTGATGCCTAAGAAAAGTGTCTGGCCCCTAAGCTGTGAAATTACCCTTCTATTATAATCAGATTGAAGAACATAATAAAAGCTACCAACAATAGTTGTACATGTGTAAGGTCACTAAACAGCTTTTGTCTCATTAGAAATGCATTGGATTTTTGTGGTCTATGACAGAAAGACATTCTTGTGTGCTTGATTTTGTCGCTCTGTTAGCGCTCATTGTGAAGAGAATGTCATGTTATCCTGAGAATACGTTAAATAATTGTTCTACAACAAATATCAGGATTATAGTGAAGGCGGTGAGTTGTGTCCATGCTGGTGGTGGATCTTCAGGCTGTCCAACTCTACAGAAATTGTGATTGGGAGTGAAAACGGAAAGACTCGACTGAAACAAGAGAGTGAAATGTGAAAGGTGAAGGGTTTAAATCAAAGTGAGACGACTCAGAAAGGAAAGAGAGGAGGTGGAGAAGGTGGGGAAATACATGCTTTTTTTTATTAGTCTCATCAGGAAACAGGGGAACAGGAAGAGAAGCAATAACCGCTGTTGTTGGTATTAACAGTGACCTCACAGTTTTCACTGCATTAACATAAAAAATAATCAGTAATTATGAACTGGGGAAAATGACGAGTTACATAAATAATAGTGAGTAGACAGTGGGCTGACTTACATTATTCACTACAGATGATAACATTTAGAGTGAATGTGAATAAAGTGGAACAAACATAAATGTAAAATCTCACTAAATTGCATGTTTTTAAACCTTTTGCTACAAATTTTATTTACTTCCAAAGCGCACCATCAGACTAAAGCCGGACACATCTGTCTTAAGTAGTTTTCTTCTCAGGCAGGTTGAGCAAGACAGAATTTAAATTTATGCTGTCTCTGCGAGATGTTGCCTATAATTTAATTACATAAACTAAAGATTTCAGTAATGCTGACAGCTGCACTGCTAAGTCTTAAGTGCTTGTTTTGTCAGGATTGCTGGGAAGTCTGCATAATTTGTAGCAAATGTAAAAACATTCATGTTTTTAATACACATTCCACAGTAATCATGACTTTTTTATAGTGGCAGTCACAAATAAGCTTCAAAACTTCAGTGAGATTTGAAATGATTGGACCAAATGTTCACATACAGTATTAATTATAATTTTAAGTTATAACTCTTTTCTCTGTACTTTCGGATGTTTCATGTTCAGTTTCAGCACCTCAAGAGTTTATTTGACTTGAATTCTACACAAACCATCTAACACCACCTTTTTTTTTTTCATTTTTTCATTTTAACCATTTCTGGTATGCATCTTTTTTACATATTTACGACAAGATTTGGACCGCTTTTATTTTTTCTTGCCGCCCGCCTCTTCAGGGATGAAGACACTTACGGTGAAGTCCCCGCTCTCTGTGCCGTACTTGTTCTTCACCAGGATGCTGTACTTGCCCGAGTCTGACGTGTTCACCCCGGTGATGGTGAAACTGGCGAACTTGCCCGACTCGAACTTCAGTATGCAGTGCTCGTCAGACGTGATCTCCCTGTCATTCTTCAGCCAGGTGACCTCTGGAACGGGGTTGCCCGAAATGTTGCAGGTGAGATTGAGAGCCTGAATGGAGGATAATGCACAACACAATACATTTCAGTCACACTCAGGGCAGGCACTGTAAAGGTCTAGACTCTTTGTTGAAGACAACAGGGCATGTATGATGTGCAGACTGCATAAATTCAGCTAAAACTGTTTACCTTGCCCTCTTGTATGGTGACCACATCAGGCAGGCCTCCTGCTACTCGAGCACGATCTGAAAAGAAAAAAATATTAACTAATGAGTCATTATTTTCAAAAACAAAAGAATGTTGTACATGGTAAATGCAAACTATGTTTTTATCTAAAGTGAACAAGGATATTTAACCTAATTAATAATAGTGTTTTTACTTTATTTACTTAGAGTGAGTTATTTTTCCCCACAAAATGATGCCATTTAGTAATTTGTATTAGATTTTTCTGACTATGGACAACTATGAAGCAATAATGTTTAACTTCAAATGATTAATTAGTAGTGTGTTACTGTTATTTCATTTATACTTGATGTTCTTAAAACTTGATCGCTGTGACTATATGATGGGGTTTACTGTGTTTTTGTGGCTGAGAACAGTTTGTATTCATGTTCAGAGTTGTTGTTCAAATATTAATTTAAGATGGAACACCAGCAAAAAATTGCTTGTTGTTTTTTAATGCATTAATGTTTATTCCAATGGACTTAATTTAGCAAAACAAGGTAAATTGGCTTTTTAAATTACAATCTCTGAGTTTAAATGTTTTTAGAATAAACTATAGCGTGTTAAGTGGATTTAATTTAAAACTCTGTAGAACTCACGTACTTTGGCCAACTAAGGTTTACAGTTATGGTAAAAAAGAAAGCAGCTACACCCTCTTTTAACTCTCAGGTTGTATCAGGACAAAATAAAAATAATCTGGTCCTTAGCAGGTCTTAAAATGAGGTAAATACAGCCTCCGCTGAACAGCAACACTTGACATATTCTACGGTGAGAAAATTATTCACAAATGGAAAACATTCAAGACAGTTGCCAATCTTCCCAGGAGTGAACGTCCCAGCAAATTCACCCCAAGGACAGACTCAGAGAAACTGCAAAAAACTCAAGAGCTACATCTTAGACTCCACGGGCTCTACAGGCTATGGCTTGTTTGGAAGGGCTGCCAGGAGAAAGCCTCTTCTCTCTAAAAAGAACATGGCAGCACAGGTTAGGTTTGAAAGTTGCATCTGAACAAACCACAAGACTTTTTTGGACAGAAAATGGAGAAGTTTGGCCATGATGCCTGGCAACACGTTTAGCGAAAACCAAACACAGCATACTAACTGTCAGCATGGTGGTGGAGGGGTGATGATTTGGGCTTGTTTTGCAGCCACAGACCTGGGCACCTTGCAGTCATTAACGTCACCATAAACTCCTCTGTATACTAAAGTATTCTAGAGTCAAATGTGAGGCCATCTGTCCAACAGCTAAAGCTTGAGGACAATGATCCCAAGCACAGCAGTAAATCTAAAACAGAATGGCCGAGAAAGTAAAGAATCATGGTGTTGCATTGGGCCAGTCAAAGTCCAGACCTCTACCTGATTGAAATGCTGTGGTGAGACCTTAAGAGAGCTGTGCATAAATAAATGCCTGCAAACCTCAATGAACACAAGTGACAAAATTCAACCACGATGTGACAGACTGATAAAGTCATTGAGAAAAGAGTTACTTCAAGTTATTGCTGCTTAAGGTGGTTCTACATAATATGTAATATTATATATAATATAATATATATAATATGTCATCTGTTATTGTTCATCTGAGGTTGTATTTACCTAATTTTATGACCTGCTAAGAACCAGATGATTTTTTTTAATTATTATGTCCTGATATGTAAAACCTTAGAATTGACAGAGGATGTACTTTTTTTTAAAATCATGACTGTATGTGACTTATCATTTGTTACTTCTATTACTCTGTTTAAGTAGTTGACACAAATCAAATAAACAAATAACTGTAACTAGACATGTAAAGTTTACTTACTTTCTACAACATGTTATATTTTATATGCAGACAATTAAAGTAGAGGAAGAAAATAAATTGAGGGACTGAAATCATGTTAAAAGTTGACATTTTTGAGCCCTGGTTATAGTTTTGGTCACAGTAAAATTATTTAAAAACTATATATTCACAACATGTCTTCATGAGGATTAAGCAGCTTCATTATCAGATCCAAAAAAGCACTTACTTCTCTCTGCAATAGCAGCGGCTCTGAGGTGGTTAAAAATGAGGAAACAACAAATTAGGTCAAAGTTGCTGAGAATCACAAGCGACAGTTAAGACTTTTGCTACATGCTTCTGTTCGCATCTATTTTCCTTATATGAGAAAAACTTTGCTGACATGTGTAGAACCTCATTGATGTTGAGACTGTGGCTACATAAAGATAAGAAATGTTAGTTACTGCCTTGTTATCGACTTACTTGAGTCTCTGGAATTCTGCAAAAGCGTCGTCAAATGCTGCAAAACAAAAACAACTTGTAAGAATCTGAATCAATTTTACTGGCCAAAAAACTTGTTTGTGTAGTACAGTATACAATAATTGCAAAACATCACATACAAGAAATCTAACTGATAAAAACATAGTCTGTGAGGGGTGATAATTTCTACAAAACAAAATCAAACTTTGCACATCATATAAATATGTTGGATCCTGGCAAATTGCATTGAAACTGCTAAACTCAGTCACAGATAAGAAGTAAAGATGAAAAAAATTCAATAAAAAGTTTAAATCAGCCCAAGTATAAAGTCACAGTGGCTTAGCCAGTCTCACCTTGACCAGCGAGCTCAACGGTCCTCCTGAGGCCGCCTTTTCCATCGTAGAACTCGATGGCATATTTGCCCATGTCTTTCTCTGTGGGGTCTTTGATCTGAAGCCACAGCTGCTCCCCGACCACACCACTCTTTATACGGTCAGAAAAGGCGATTGCTGAATCCCTGTCAGAGACGACACAAGAAACTCATACAGTACAGGCTGCTTCGTGACACAAAAGCACAGAAAAGTCAGATAAGATACTTAATAAACCTACTTAATAAACTCACAACTGAAAATGAAATCTATATAAGGTATAAATTTGATTAAAATGTGCTTGTTTGGTTTATGTCAACTAACCAAGAACCTACTTGTAGTGCCATGTGACTTGGAGCAAGTCATTATAGTAGCTGACAAAGGTGTAGAGTCGGATGCCCTCATCTGTGCTTGTGATCTTTAGTGGGGTGGAGGAATTGGCTGCAAAGATAACCACAAAAAGATCCTTACTTAATGTATGTTGGGTTAAATATCTATCACATATAACATTATCTGTGGACTAAATATTTCTTCTTACCGATAAAACTGAAAACTTCATTCATCAAGTCTTTGAAACCTTAAAAACAAAGCAAAATTTCATCACTCTAAGTAGTTCATTTGCTGCATTTGTTTCTGATTTCATTGTTGTATGACCGCACAAAGTTACCTTGGTCTCTCAGATTCAGTGTGGAGGTGTCCTGTCCTCTGTCATCCTTCAGAACCACCTCATACACACCAGCATCCTTCTTGGAAATCTGACAGTGAAAGCAGCAACGTCAAATTAACTCAGAAACGTTTTGTTAGAGGAAATTAAGTGTATTCATCTGAAAAGGCAAGCGTTTCTCTTCAGCTAGGGGTGCTGCAGAGCACACAGATATGACACAAAAGCAAAAATAAGAGGCGAACATCAGCTAAAGAAAAAAAAAAAAAAGCATTCTCAGGCAAAACCAGAAGTGGCCGTTGGCCCATGGTGACAACAGATAACTGATCCCAACTTTAAGTCTTCTCCAGATCGGGCTGTCGACAATGTCTGCTGTGTCTGCGGGGAGGTCGCGCTGCAATGGGACACATGTGACATCATGTTTATATGCTGAATTACCTGTGAGGGAAGCATGCCACAGTACTTGAACAGACGTTTACAGACAATACAACACAATGAAATGTGAGTGGTTTACGAGAAGTAGGTAAGGTACAGGAATAGGTTAGATGAAAAGAGAAGAAAGAAACGATGACAGAACAGTTCAAATGTCTGGTTTGTTTCCTGTTTAATTTTGAAAATATTTCTTTTCTCTTGACTGTTTCCACCTGTGCCCAGTCAGCCCTCCACGTATACAGTATATACTCCTGTCTCTGTTGGAAGGTAAGGACAGAAAGATCCACATAGACGGAAACAGAGCGGTACATTTACAGTCATATATGCAAATGAATTCAGTGATGGTTATACAGTACAGAAATATACACATATATACATATATTCACACTTCACTTACTTTCTCACACGCTTACCTGAGCAATTTCCAGTTTCAGCACTCCCTCTGTGAAGCCCAGATGCTCATCTGCTTTGATCTGGTGTCCGTCTTTGTACCACAGTGCAGAGGTCTCCTTCTTCATGTTTCCCACCTGAAATCCAGTGCAGCGGGATGATTTTTTCAGAGTTCAGCTACATTTTTAAAAAATGTAGCAAGAAAAATTTCTAAAGCTCAGGCTCACCTTGCATTTGAGTATAACGCAGCATTCTGGTGTCACTTCCCAACTCAAGTACTCGATAAAGTGAGGGCCTGGAACAAACATTGCAGTTAAAAGGTTGACAATCAGGGCATATAATGAAAACTCAAGTCTTTGGTAATTTCCATAGAGCTGTTAATCTGATTAATGAATCTTCATCTCTGTCAGTTTTTAAGCAAAAATTCCAAACATTTGCTGATTTCAGCTTTTTTGCGTTATTATCAGCTTTTCTGTTTGTTTTGCTCTGAAATGTTAAAGAAAAAAATTCAGTATTTGAAAACAACACAGATCAATCAGTCATAAAAATGATAATGTGGGCAGTAGTTTGCTTTACCTTGCTTTCTGAACCACTCTTTTCTCTGGAACTCTGATTCCTTCTGCAGCTGCTTGAACACTGCAAAAACACAAATCACAGTTTTCAGAAATTACGGTTTAAAACGACACTGATCCTGTCCCAAAATCTAAAGATGAATTCTGGAGAAACCTTTGACTGCTATCCGATTAAAATATAATGAATGCAGTTTGAGCTGCAGAGCTACAACAAAATGTTTCAGTGCCCTCTAGTGTTCAGAAGTTACAGATGCTCAGCTCTGCATTACTGCCTGCTGCACATAATACCCAAATGGTAAATGAACTAGACTCACCGGACATTTTATTAGGTACACCTGTTCAAACCGAGCATCAGAATGGGGAAGAAAGGTGATTTAAGGAACTTTGAATGTGGCATGGCCTAAGTATTTTCAGAAACTGGAAACTGGTGTGATTTACCTGCACAACCATCTCTAGGGTTTACAGAGAATGGTCCAAAAAAGAGAAACTATCCAGTGGGCGACATTTCTCTGGGTGAAAATGCCTCATTGATTCCAGAGGTCAGAGGAGAGTAGACAGACTGCAGCAGTAACTCAGCCACCCTGGCTGTGGCTCAGGAGGTAGATAAGGTCATCTAATCGGAAGGTTGGTGGTTTGAACCCTGGCTGCTCCAGTGTGTATGCCAAAGTATCCTTGGGCAAGATACTGAAACCTGAGTTGCTCCCGATGCATACATGAATGTTAGCTAGGTAGCACTTAGACATAGAAAAAAGTGCTTGTGTAAATGGGTGAATGAGATATGTTGTATAAAGTGCTTTTAGTGGTCAGGTAGAGTAGAAAAGCACTATAGTCTATTTACCATTTACCAGTAACCACTCGTTACAACCAAGGTATGCAGGAGAGCATCTCTGAACACACAACATGTCCAACATTGAAGCAGATGGGCTACAGCAGCAGAAGGCCACATCGAGTGCCACTCCTGTCAACTAAGAACAGGAAACTGAGGCTACAATTTGCACGGGCTCACCAAAATTGGAAAATAGAAGATTAGAAAAAACATTCACATTCACATCCCAATGAAAAACATCAAGAGGGCTATTTGAGGTTCAATATCTGGCCCTAGGACACCTATTTCATGACACTGACAATCGGCCTGGAGGAGCCAGGGATCAAACCACAAACCTGCTGATTTGTCAACATACGGCTCTACAACTTGAGCCATACTGGCGCCTGATGCAATCTAAAAACATCTGATATTTTGCACCATTTTTATAAGTAATATCCACTAATCCCCATCCATCTTACAGGTACTACCAGTTTTCTTAATCAGCATATTTCAGGTGATGGGGTCTTAACTGACCACACTATTTCCTGCTTTGGTTCTTTCACATCAGAGTTATTATTTTATTTAATTCGTGGGTTGCTTGCCAGGCCACTTTCCATCAAACCTGATCAAACTACACCCAGTATGGTAGAGTGTTAAATTACTTTAAAAATAATATTTGGGGATTACTTTCTGAGCTTTATCCTTGATTGTTCATATTCAATCACAAGTAAACGTCACAAAGGTGTCAACAAATTTAACATAACTGTTTTCCAAAAAAAAAGGAAAGAAAGAAAAAAATAAACATACCGTCCCCAATCAGTACCAAGCTGGACTGGTTGGTAGCTTTTCCATCCTGCAGCTGGAAGGTGTATGTGCCCTCATCTGCTGGGGTCAGAGACTCCATGGTCATCTCAATCACACCGGTGTTCTTGTCAAAATTC
>VUQS01066766.1:0-19794 GCA_015108495.1 Heterochromis multidens | reverse complement strand
TGCATCTTTCCACCACTTCCCCCAGTGTGTCCAGTCTGGCTCCAATTACAGAGCCAGCTTTCCTCACTAGTTTGTCCAGTCTCCTTGCATCCTTGTTTCTGATGCTGCCTCCCCAGCAGACTGCAGCATAGAACAGCACACTTGCCACCACAGACTGATAGAACATCTGCAGCATTTTACTGCAGATGTCAAGAGATCTTAGTTTCCTTAACAAAAAGAGGCGGCTCTGCCACTTTTTGTATAGTTTGTCTGTATTCAGCGAGCAGTCTAGTTTATTATCTAGGTGTAAACCTAGATATTTATATTTTTTTACCACCTCTATGTTCACCCCACAAACTTTCACAGGCTGGACAGGGGGCCTGAATCTTCGGAAATCTACTATCATTTCCTTCATCTTAGAGGTGTTCAACATGAGGTTGTTTTTGTGATGAGGCTTTTAGCTAACAATATCAGATCAAGTGAAGGGTCAGATGTGTCAGGTCTTTGCTGGATTTTTTCCTATTTCTTAAGGACATGACTTTCAGATACTGTTCATCTGCTGTAGATAGTTTTTTTTAGGCCTGCCACTTCTTCTTTTGTCCTCCACTTGTCCAGTTTCCTCAGATTTTTTTAAGGACACACTACACACAATGCTGAGACATGCCAAGTTTTTGGATAATAGCTCTTTGGGCATTATCCTGTTGGTGCACAGATACTATTTTATGCCTGTCAAACTGTATTATCTTTGGCATTTTTCATAGATTTAACTAAAGGAATGGGAACAAATGGTATGTTTTGTGACAGGCTGCTAGTAACAAAGTGCCTAAAGGCAAAATTTAAAATTGGTTCTTTGCTGAGTAGTCTGGTATGTGTAGACACAACACCGGTTCATCCCTTGAGTCAGGTGCCTTTTTCATGCTTGAATGATTCATAGATCGGTGTTAAGTGGCTTAGCAAGCAAAAAAAAAAAATTCTTAAAATGGTCAGGTTCAAGGACTGGACCGACAGTGAGTGAAAAAACAGCCAGTTTCCAAAGAAAAACTTTGAAAGACCTTCAGAAAGTCTGGAGAACTATTACTCAAGACCACTTTAAAAGTTACAACAAAGTCTGTCTCCTTGGAAGCAAAATATAAAGTAATGGGGGGTGGCTCTATACTTTTGCACAATATTGTAATTGATTGCTTATATAATGATGATTACAGAATTACTACAGTGTAACTCAAACATGTTTTCCCTTTATGGGTAGTCTTTAGCTGTCTTTATATTATTTTGAGTTTGTATGCTATTTTAAAGCATAAAGGTCTTTATTAGTGAGTTGCTTAAGTTAAAATGAGCTGGCAGAGTAAGGACATTGTAGTGTATTAGTTTCACTTCAGTATGAAATTTGTCCCTTATAGAGAATTTAAAGCAACTGGACTCTAAGGAATTGGGACTGGAAGATTTTGAGGACGCTATTACAGAAATCTATAGCAAAACAGAGGAAACTGACCTGGACAAACTGGTCAGGGACTTCATACAAAGTAAGTCCCCATTACCCAAGTTGATCTAAGTTGTACAATTTATAACATATTTATAAAATATGTTGTGATGTTTTTTCCATCAGTGGAGGAGCAGAATGACACTTTACTGAATTTCATTAACCGTCAACACGGCACAACAGAGACCATTCGACGACAGATCTCTCGGGTTAGTGTTTGTGCTCTGTTTCTCTCAGTATGTACTGTGCCTTTGTGGCACCATGTCTTTCATTATGTGTTGAACTAAAAGATTTGCAGTGAGAGGGACATCTTTGAGGCTGAGGAAAAGCAGCAACAGGAAAAACATGATCTCTGGCTGAGATTTTCCATTCAGCAAGAGGCCACTGAGCAACAGCTGGCAGTTCATCAAACAAATATTGAGTTTACTGAAAACTTCTTAGAGCTGCTCAAAAAAGGTACAGTACAGGGCACTTGCACATTTTGTTCATTGCCTGATAAAGTGACAATCAAACTCATGAAGGCTCTTTTCCACCAAATCTCTATATAACCATTTGCTATGAATGTTAATTCCCATGATACAAGTGTCTTTGATTAAATTCTAGTCTCATAGAAATATTGTCATTTCTTTATATCTCACTCACTCTTACTAGGTGTCACGTCATTGCTGCAGATTTGTTATGACAGCTCAGTGATCTGTGACGAGTTGGGCTCCTCTGATGGAGTGCAGGATGAAAATATCACACAGTGCCTGAGAGTAGTGGAGGACAGAGTCAATGAGCTTCTCACTCTGCAGTCCTACCTTCACTTCCACAACAACCTTAACCAGTGGGTATGTGGACATGAACTCACTTGTCACTGGAGATACTTTCACAACAGCTAGATACAGACATATTATACTATGTAATTTCTTGTCTCTTCACACTGAGAGCTTTCAGCAAGATACTGCCTCAAGCTTAGTTTCTGACTTGTAACCATGTAGTTGTGGACTTTATCAGGACACTGTCCAGCTGCTGGGAATAACCCCTGAAGCAGCTGAAGTGACCACTGCTGCAACAAAACCTGCACCTTGGTAGGTGCTTATACTCAAAATCACTTATATAATCAGTTTCAGAAAGGTATCATGGTTATTAATCGTCCTACTTTCTCTGATTTAACATATATGTGAAAAGGAAATTGCATAAAAATGTAGATATGACTTAACGATCAGTGATCTTTCAGGTATGAACCAAACCTGGTGGATAGAGTCCTGCTGAAGGCAAAGGAGCCAATGAGTAGAGAGGCTCTACTGATGCTGGCCAATGAGAGGGTGAGTATAACTGAAAAGATTTCCATGTAAAAATAAAACAGACAAATAATGCATGTGACAAGATGTTAAACTTTATACCATTAATGAATAAATGTGTGGTAGCTCACATAGGTTTATTAAACTTTATAAAATGTAACCACCCCATTTCTAAGTAAAAATAAAGCTGATTTTATTGGTTATATTATATGCAATTGCAGTCTTGACTAAAAAGGTTTTCTAAAATGTGTGGTCCAGATTCAGAAGAAACAGAAGACAGACTGACCTGAAGATCAGAGGTGGTGCTGCTCTATGGAGCTGCCGTGAGCTACTGTATTTATCATAGAGCAACACAAATAAGTGCAAACAAGTCTGTGCCGAGCTGTGTTGAGATAAATTATATGAATATATATTCAACAAGGAATTACCTTATCTTATTACCTTACCACTTATGGTTGCTACTGTTAGCTCTAATAGCTTATTTATACCTATTATATGTTCATGTGAATTTGTTCTCTGTCAGTGCCCTTAAAAAAAGATGAATAAATTATTTTTTCTGTCAAAGGTCTGCCAGTAATGTCTGATGCTACAGAGTGACCTTCTAGTATCATCGCTGTTGTTCTTCTTTAAACACCAAACATTTTAAAAAGCTGTTTGTAGTGACATATAAAGCAGCATGAACATTTATCAGAACTTTACTTAACAAAAAGTGAGGTGTTTCAGAGATATCCAACATGGAGACTCCAGGCCATAATGTGGCTCAGTAGTGTTTGTGACCACCCATGCACTTGTAAGCATTCCCAACAGCATCTGGGCTGATGGAGGATTTCCTCCCATAGCTCCCATAGGCATCATTGAGCTCCTGGAGAGTCTGCAGCACTACTTGGCAATGTCAGACCCACTGATAATGATGTCACTGAGGTTCATGGAGGAACCCAGGGCCCCCTGCACCAGCATAAGGTCTCAGAATGGGTCTGAAGATTTCATCCCCATACTTAACAGCAGTCAGGGCACTGTTGGCTAGAAGTGGACCGACCCACATTCATCAACAGATACTAAGTGCCATGTGGTGAGGAATGAGGACCCAAATGCAGACAAGATGTAACATAAAGTGCTCCTTTAATAATGACTGCAGTGATTCAAAAAATACAAAGTCCACAAGGCAAAGATGAACAGAATTCAGAGTAACAGGGACCTCACAAGGACAGGTAAGCAGACACTCTGACAAAGGACAAATAGAAACTGGGACTACATATACACATAGACACACAGAGGGCAATCAAGGGAAGAGGACACCGGTGGGGTACACTAAGGATGTCATGATAGCTGTGTATTAACGATAACTGATATTTAAAAGTGATTGATTGTGCCAATAATGCATGATATTACTGCAATTCCTCTTTTTGTACGCTTTTGTACAGATATGGTTAGACTCCTTCGTCTTCTCCATGTACTTGTATTTTTGAATTTATTTACCAAAAAAGACACACAATTATTAATGCTGCTTCAATAGCGACATAATAATCAATAAAATGTTAGTTATATAAACTCCTGCAGTTCACTCGACATAGCAAGATCTTTTTTACAAGTTCAAAGATTTTTTTTTAAAGCACCTGCTGAAGAATTTACATTTATATGTCAGTTCTTTTTTTTTATGAAATTACAATAAACTACAGAAACCAAAAAGTTGTTACCCCTCTATATGTGTATCACTATATGAAACTATAATGAATACAAAATACAGAAAACTGAGATGCAAGTTCATTTGAGTCAATACATTGTTTATATAGATCATTAAAAAACAAAATAACCAATAATTCAGTGTATCTTAATTACAGTGCAGGCAGACTCCAGCCAAAGGATGCTGGCAGCACTCTGACTGTGCTGCTGCTAAAATACAAACAAATGAAAAGTCTTTTTGTGGGGATCCTCTGAATGGCTTCTAATAAATCTATTTCATCTCCTGTGGTGAACTCCTCTACAAGCACTTGCTCTGGACTTGACCTTGGACGGATGTAGTGGCACGGGTAGTAATAACTTCATTTATGTGGAGGTATGGTTGATGGATCAGATAAAGGAGAGGATGTAATCCAGGTCTGAGAGGGAGGACGCATGATAGGAACAGAGAGAGATGGAGCGCTGTGAACTGTTAAACGGGAGACAGAAGAAGATGAGACTGGAGATGATAATGTGGCTGGGACAGCTGGGATTAAAGACAAGGTTAGTGAGTTAGGCAGTGATCATACCAACTGCTGACTGCTGTCACCATGGCTTTCCACATGGTCCGTCCGGGACATATTCTGTTCATATACAGACTACAACAATAAAAAAAAAACACAAAGTATATAAATGATAGAGAGTTTTTAATATTCAGTAAACTCTGGGATACCATTTTATTTTATTTTATTATATACTTACCAACTCATCTTTAGGCAACTCTGCAACATTAAAGTCTGGCTGAGCAGCAGCACCATGTCTCACCCAGGTTTCAAAACCTAAATTAGAATAAAATCAGAGTTAGATATAGAATGAGAAAAAAATAGCAAGAAAAGCTTATATTATTTTAGTTAAAGTATATTAAAGTCTTTCAAGGGAAAACGGCCTTTCGCATTATTATTACTGAGCCATTTCTGCCCTCATGATTCCAGCAAATGAAGAATAACACAATACTATAATTTATTCTTATTGTTTTTGGACAGTCCTTGTGCCTTGCTGGGCCTGCTGTGTTTTCCCTGTTTGTCCCTCTGTGTTGCCTTGCAGATTCCTGGTAGGTGGAGTTAATCAGTGCAACTGGGAGCACCTGGCCAGTGTCCCTGGAGCACTTAAGAGCTGGCTCTATTAGTCTTTCCCCTCTCTATCCACCCAGAATCATGTTATTTGTTTGGCTGGCTTAGGTCTGGTTATTTTATGTTTAATGCTCTACATCAACATAACATTCAAACACTCATCCATGGCATTTTCTTCTTTTTGGCCAATATGTGCTGGTTCATTTTGGTTATAGTGTCATGGCTCTTGAGTCATACCATGACACTATAATATACTCACCATAGTAAAACCAGAGCTGGCTGCGTTGAAATGGCTGGAACAACAGGTGTAGATCGAAGAACTGTGCAAAACAGCTGGAACAGCCTGACAGGTAGATGATGATGGATAGCAAAAATAATTAAAGACACAGATTCATCACCATTACCTAAATTTTACATTAGGCAAATATGTCAGAACCTTTGCTGAATAAAATCCACAAATGCAACTCATGAGTTCCTTGAAACAGCAATATCTGCCATCTGTGCATGAGCAAAAACTTCTAATTCTGCAAAATATCAGATATAATCCAGAGTTAATTTACACTGGCCAGAAACTGTTACTACAACTTGGCTTAAAGATAAAAAATCTTACCTTCTGATAGTTTCATTAATTTTTGTCTTTCTTGGAGCTGGCCTGTTCTCAACATCTGGGAGAGAAATTTGTGGAAGAAAATCTACTAAACCTGTACATGCGCTCATTATGAATGAGCGCATGTCCAGGTGAGAGTGAGAGAAGAATGAAGTTGTTATAAAACAAAATCTATCAATACATCAGGGTAGATGAACAGTTGGTGCCTCAACTTACCGTCATTAGTGGGAGTCTGCAGAATCTTTAAATCTGCTACTTATCATGAGTCAGACTAATAAGGAAGGGGAACCACATTCTGAATATCCAAACAATTAATTATTTTAACAGGGAAAATCTTAGTTCGTCCTTTGCTGAATTTTCTAGCAAAAGGTGGTTTGAGCTGTAAAAATCAATTTCTGTACTGGTGCAACTATTTATTAGTCACTGACAGTATAATAGTTTAATATAAGTCCAGCAGGCCTAAGCTGACCCCCTGTAAGTACAAACCGTGTCCAACGTAACATTTTTCTTCCACTCGAGTTTTACTGGTCCGTTAGTATAATTCGCTTGCCCCGAGAGACAAAGAAAAGCCCACTTTCATTGCTATATAAACTACTGGGTAGGTTAACATATCCGTAGGTCCCTATAGTCTGCCAGTGTACTGCCAACGGAGAACCATGTTGAGCCCTTTACCCTGACCATTTGTCCAAATATAGTCCAAATATGTGCTATCTGTTTTTTAAGTATCTAAACCTGTTCTATGAATGTTGGAAATATGTTTTACCTGCTCATGCAGGCTGATGCAGATGTAACAAATCAGGTAGATATCATGAACCATCAGAGCAAAGAAAGCAAATAATTAAAAACAAGTTAATGGAGCATTCAAGCCTATTCAAGCCCTAAATAACAAATAAATAAAAAATAAAATAAAATATTAAAAAATAAGTCAGCAGATATACTTGGGTATTTGCTCATATACTCAATTAAGGTCAAATCACTACTTGTTTAAAACTTGCTTATATCTTATCAGTAGTCCCTAAACTTGTCATTAGTTTTTTACACATTAAAGTTGTTTTGTTTGTTGTTTTTCAGAGGAGGAAAACTAAAGAAGTGGAGAGAAAGATTTAGAAATGGGACACTTATCCTTACTTATTTTTCTTAATCTAAACCCTAAATGCATTACTTATCTATGACCTAATCTTAGCATTAATTTTCTTTTTTTTTAAGGATTTGAAATAATTTAGGTTCTGATAATTGATTTCATTTAACATTGATGTTCCTGTTAGCACACCTACTGACAGCTGATACCAATATTTTATTTTATTCTTCATAAATTTTTATTTAGATCTGAATTTTTGAATTCAGTTTAGTTTCAACTAGTTTTTTCCTTTGAATTTCATTTTTACTGTGTAAAATGTTCGACTTTAGTTTTTATTCATTTCAGCATCGGTTTTAATGTATTTTTATCACTATATGGAGGTTTTTAATAGGGGAAAGATTTAAGAAGTTACAGTATTCCAATACAATTTACTCACCATCATGTGGACATCAAAACTCAACACATGCTCCAAATCCTCCTCATTTACAAAGACTGAAGACATTTCCTGTGTATTTTTCATTTATTTTAATAACTTTTTTTACAAGGGAAAGAGCTTTAAGAGGGTCAAACCCACCCGAAACCCGACCCTTTGGAAATGTCCCATCCAATCAACAAAAATCTAAAACTGGTCCATAAATGTTTTTGTTTGTTTCATTCCATAAAGTGAAATTTAAACAAGTAAAATAGACATAATAAACAAAGGATTATGACAGAATTTCTTCTGCTGTTTTTGAGTCATAACAACACAAACGCAGCTTTAAATTGATTTGAATGGAACGTTTCCAAATGACCCTCTTAAAGCTCTTTCTATGTTTTAAATTGTTTTTTTTTTTGTTTGTTTTTTTTAGAAAACCAAGATTTAAGATGCCTATTTTATGTATTTGTTTTTTGTACAGATGTTTAAATATTTTTAACCATTTAGAACTATTTTATTTTGCTTATCAGTTACTAGGCTGAAATAAAATTGAAGGAAAAGATGCAAATCATTCAAAGAGATTGAATGGAGCATTGCCAAAGACCCTCCAAAAGCTCTTTGCTTCTTTATCTGTAGGATAAAAATTCATGTGTGTCAGTGTACATCAAAACTAATCATTACCTGTATAAACCCAAACTTATCTTCACTTACCTGTCTTAAATTTATCAATACTCAAATGTAATCTAAACTTGTCAGTAGTTTTTCTAAACTTTCACAGTTAAACTATATTTGTACAAGAAACACTTCAATAAGAATATCCTGCATTTATCAATATTTATTCAGTGTTTCCCACAGATATGGCCTCTGTTTGTGGTGGCAGAAAAAAGGTTAGTGGTTAGTAGTGAACTTTGAACTTTAATAGGTTCAGTTAAAGCTCAAATAAGTTGGCAGATATACTTGGACAGTAAGGCCTATGTGTGGAAAACACTGCTTATCAATCTTAAAATCACTTGTTTAAACCTGTTTATATCTTATCTAGATTCCCTAAACTTAGCAGTTTGCTACACATAAATTTTTTTAAAGCAGGAAAAAAGTGTAGAGACTGAGACAGACTTATTTTTAACTTATCAATCACTACTCATTTACAACTTTTATATATGTGTGTATATATATATATAAAATTTTCTTATTGGTAATTATCTAAAATCTAAATGTATTAATTATCTATATCTTAAACTTACCTTTAGTTTTCTATACATTAAAGTTTTTTTTATGTTTTTTTTTTGTTTTTAAATGATGAAAATCAAGAGGCAGAGAGAGAGATTTAGAAATGACACTTATCATTAAACATCTAAAACATAAACTTATCACTACTATATCTTAAACTTATCACTAGATTTTTTTGTTTAGTGTTTTTTTTTTCTTTTGAAAGGGCGAAAATAAAGAGGTGGAGAGAGAAATTTAGAAATGACACTTATCATTAAACATCTAAAACCTAAACTTATCACTACTATATCTTAAACTTATCACTAGATTTTTTTGTTTAGTGTTTTTTTTTTTGTAAGGGTGAAAATAAAGCGGTGGAGAGAGAGATTTAGAAATGTGACACTTATCATTAAACAGCTAAAACCTAAATTGTTCTTTTATATTCTAAACTTATCATTAATTTTCTATATCTGAAACTTATCATTACTACTCTATATCTTAAACCTAGCAGTTCTTCTATGTAGTTAGGAAAAGAAAGCTGTACAAAAATGTGTGGCCAGTGGAATTGCCACTAAAAGCATTTTCTAATGGTCAGATAGACACTGCCCTTGACTGAGTGAGAAACACTACATCTCTGCTGTGTGTGGAGAGCTATTCCACCACCCCGAGATCATACCCAGTACCTCATTAGAAGTGTTTGATGTAAACCAAGAAGGGAAGAACACAATGGGGCGGGGCCCTTCGATGTCGACCTGGACACCGTAGTGCCCGCTCCGAAATCTTTCCTGCATCTCCCGCATCTCCTGCTGCAGAGAGGAAAAGGAACAAACAGGTTAAAAATGCTCCAGTATGAAAAATACATCCAGTCATTTGAGTAGAGAAAGGAAAGATTAAGACTCATGTTAAGTCATATTTTCTTTAAGATAAAAAAAATCATCCACTTAGTTTATTGTTAAACATTGTGTTCTCATAATGTCTCCTGATATTTTTTAGTCATTTTCTGTATTTTTAGGCAAATTCTACAGAACTTAGTTCTCTGTGTATCAATTTAAGTTCATTTCTTTTATCGTTTATTTCTCACCTGGATCCAGTCAGCCTCCTCTTGTTCATCCAGGGAACTAGAGGTGGAGAACTGAGGGCTGGGGCTCCTCATTGGCTGGGTGGGGTTTTCCTGTGAGACATCACTTACTGATAAACACCTAACACATCTATTGATGTTCTTAACTTAGTAATTATTTTTTTAAATTACTACAAATAACTTTCACAGAAGTATGGTATGTGTAGTTACGTTCATGATCTTTGAATATTCAAATAGTCAATAAATTATAAAAGAAAATCTGATTACTTGTTGAGTTTAGGTATAGACTTTTCCTTCTTTTTTAGTATTTTTGCTTATAATGTCCATCCCTACTGCATCCTTTTCAGCAGTGGGACTACTCACCTCCTGCTGGGCAGCCTCCTCTACATGCTGGAAGCCAGAGGTGGAGGGCTGGGGGCTGGATCTCCTCACTTGCCAACAAGGGTGCACCTGTGAGATATCACTTACCATTAATACCCAACATGCCTACTAGTATTCTTAAATTAGTCATTTCATGTATTTGTTTTTTAATTACTACAGATAATTTCCACAGACGTCAGTTCTAAACAACAGAAATAGAGGAAGAATGAGCCCCTAATGACTGTCAGTACAGTAAAGTGTGTGTGCAGCACAGCAGGATTAGAGGACAAGCATGCAAAGCTGAAGACTAACACAGTTGTCAAACAGTTCTCTGTGGAACTAACTTAAAAAAATTAACCAAAATAAGGTCCAGTGTAAACTTGCCAAGTAAAGCTGGCAAGTCAGAAGTCTGTCACAACTATGCAAATGCAGGGAAGCAATCTGAAGGATGGCTGAGTAGTTCCCAGTGAATACATATTAGTATTTTTTCTTGAAATACCCACCCCTACTGCTTACACCTCAGCATTAATACTACTTACCTTTTCCTGGTCAGCCTCCTTTCGTCCACGCTGGGTACCAGAGGTGGAGGGCTGAGGGCTGGGGCTCCTCATTGGCAGAGCACCTACTTTGGTGCAGGGCCGTTTTTCAGGAGGGTGTTGAAGGGATTTAGGGCTGCCGTCCTGTCTCCTCTTTCTCTTCATGTTTTCCTGTCAGAAACATTTAAGAAAAACAGGTAAACATAAAGGGCAAACATACTCAGTTAAGTCCTGGGTAAAATCTGGCCACAATCATACCTTTATCATTACCTTGGTACTCAGTGTACGTATGAACTGATGCTACAAATGTTTGTTGTGATCGGCTTAGTTTAATTTTCTGTTATTTTATGTATTTGCTTTTATTTACTATTATACAGTTTTGTATTTTATGTGCTAATGGCCATCAAGACACTGGTCTCGAATAAATCAGACATGGTCTTTGGAACTCAGTGGTTTTCTGTATTTGTCCCTTACAAATAAACTATTAAATTAAAAAAAAAAAATTAATTTAGCCACATTCCATTAATTACCAAAAAAAATCCTGATTTCCTTTTAGACAGTTTCTGGAAGAACAATACATTTTTTGGATTAAAAAAATTAGACAGTATCTCATTAGATTAAAATGTAAAATATATTCTACAAACCACTGTTACATTAGTAAAGGATAAAATTTAATCTTAAGATCTGCTTGAAATTTTGTTCCATAAAGATGTTATCACCCACTTTATAACATCTTTATGGAACAAAAAACCATCAGTACTGGAAGAGTCCTCTCTCTCCATTGTAAAACGGAGAGATACAGAAAATCATTCGCACCCACAGCTATCATGCTTTTCAATTCCCATACAAATAGCAGATGAGCTGTCAGACAAATGAATTTCCCTCTGGGGTCAATAAAGTTATTCTTATTCTTATTCTTAAATCTGCACGTCTCCCACATGCAGAAAGAGAATTTTAATGAGCATATGCAGAGTAAGTGTAGCCACTCTAGCTTGTTTCTGAGTATGTTACAATTGCCCCATTACAATTTCCCCGGTCCCCCCACCTAAGGTTTAAATGTGATGTGAAGGTGTCATGAGCAAACATACTTATTTGACGAACTGTGAGAGAAAACAGGCTCTAGCTGACCTACATTATACCTCAGTGTATACAAACTGGCAGCAAATCTAAAAGAAAATCAAATAAAAACACTGGTAGATTTTCAATAATGCTTACAGAATCAGAGCAATCACATTTAAGTATACAGTCATATAGACACAAAAGACAGCATTGTTGATTTACCTTTTGCAGAATGGGAACTCTTTTTGGCCAGTGATAAAGTGTTGTTTGGGCAAAATGGTTCCTTTTTATTTTTATTTTTGAGATTGTCTTGTCAATGGAATGAGCCTTTCTTTGTGCTATTGTTGCTGTGGGTACTTCAGGAAATGTGCTTTCCTGGTATACAATGGACGCTATAGTACATTGTGTTTAGTAGTTACCAATAAAATTTAGGACAAAGGAACGAATAATGATAGACAGTAAAGATCCAGTAAATAGAAAGGGAAAAAGAAAATAAAACTTTTCTTATTCTATGACAGGTATTAATTTATTTATCACCAAATCTATCAGAAGCAGTACAGTTGCCTATAGTCAACAGTTACTAATAGTATCTTAGAAATCATATACACGTTTAATAATTAGGTCTCTCAAAGGTCTGTCTTTTATCTTCACACAATCTTCACACAAGCTGGCTGATATTTTTTAAAAGTGTTGTAACAAGCTACCAATTTGAGCACCTGTAGGTGCCTCAAATTGGTAGCTTGAAATGCACTGTAGACAAATGTTTTAAAGCTGACATCTTCACTCCTACCATGTTTGGTAAGAAAGTGTTTTGTGGTAGTAGCATCAGTAGACTCTGCTCTGATCTGTTGTGCAGAGCTCAGGAAGTTGTTGAGACAGGCTCTGGGTATGTCATCCCTATGTCTTGAACCCTCAGTTTTAAGTTTTTTATGAGTTCATGTTTCCTTTTGGTTTTGAGAATGATTTATGTTTGAGTTTTAATGATTCCTTTTCATGGGTTATGTTTGAATTTTGGTCCCTTGTTTCTTTTGTACACTAGGTTATCTTTGGTTTGGGGTACTATATATAGTTTGCCTTTAATATGAGTTACTTTTTTATACTGTTCCCTCAGTGTTCCCCTGTAACAGGACCCAGCTACACGCAGCCATTGCAGGGCAAGTGAACGTTTTATTCACCATGTAAAAACTCTTTACACATTTTTGAGAGGCTTTTCAGCCTCGCTCGCTCTAGTCCAGTTCAGTCAGTCTTTTTCCTCCATCCCCACCGTGCCACTAAAAACGGAGAAGAGACCACCCTCACCTGATGAGCCCCAGCTGTGCAGTTTCCCCTGGTACTGCCCCCTGAACCCACTGCTCCATCCCTCCCCTGCAGCTGAGCCACAAACCACACCCCGCCACATCCCCATTTAATCCTATTTTGTTATTCCCCTATGTTAAGTTCATGCATGTATCTGTTCCCCATTAGTTACAATTTCCTCTTCCTGATTTATTTTCATAGTCTTTTGTCTCTGGTGCTTTGTATTTAGTTTGACGTCCCTTGTCTTGTCGTCCCTGATTAGGTTCAGCTGTGTTCCCCGCCTGTTACCTCTCCCCTCGTTATCTTGTATATATATTGTCTCCCCTTGTCCTTTGTCGCATCATCCACATTTCTGTGTGTCTCCTTGCTCTATATTTCCTGAGATATCTGGTATTAGGATTCCCTGGCTCTGTTCTGTAAAAGATTTTGGATTTTTTGGACTTTGTTTATTTCTTTGAACTATAACAGTAACAGCTGATTTTTTTGTTTAATTTCTGTTTCCTGAGTCCTCCAGTCAGCTCTTCGCCACCACTGCAGCCAGCTCCCTACATTAGGAAGTGTGGTTCCTGACTGCAGAATCAGGGTCACAAAAGGGTCACGCAAGGGCACACAGGGTCACGCTGTATCCCCTGCGTAGCCCCAGCATGCTGTTGCTGTGTGCTCTGTGCTCTGTGCAGCCCCAGCCTGAGCCTGTTTCTCCGCCCGGGTCAGCCAACATCAGGCCACTACCTGTATCTTCACCTAGGTCAGCTGGTGCCGGGCTCCAGCCAAAACCTGCTTTCCTGCCTGGCTCAGCTGACGGTGGGCCCCAGCCAAAACCTGCTTTCTTTCCCGGCTCAGCTGACGGTAGGCCTCAGTCAAAACCTGCTTCTCTGCCCGCACCTGCTGATGCTGCTCCCTGAAACTGCTGGGCTGCCTGAGACAAACTCCTTTTGTGATCTTTCTGATCCTGAACAGACATTTCCAAGACTGAGTTTTTGTTTCCTGAGTTATTCAAGTCAAAGCTGAACTGATTAGAGATTGAGTTTAATCAGCCAGCAAATATTGAGACTGTGAGTTACATTCATTACTCAGCAAATTTAATGTCCAAGTTCTCTGCCTCTGAGCCAGCAATTGTAAAGACTGGGTTTTGTGTTTCCAAACCAGCCAGTGATAAAAAAAAAAAAGAGTTTTATGTTTCCAAGGCTGACAGGGATAAAACAGAGTTTGCTGCTGAGCAAGCTTCATCTCCACTATTGGCCTCCTGTTTGGCCTCCCAAGGGGTCTGCTGCCAGCCTCCTGCTCAGCCTTCAGAGGGTCTCCTTCACCACAGATCACCAAGAGATTACCAAGCCTCTTATGAACAAAAACTCTGTTCCCATTGCTGGCCACCAATCCACCTTCCAGAGAAACTTCACCTTCACAGCCAGTCTCCTGTATGACCTCTCTACGGGTGGCTGCGCATCTGACCTCAGAGAAGTCTGCCTGTCCTATTCCATTTCCAGGTCGGCCCCCTGAAGAGTTCCTTGGCCTTGCTCCACCTCCGGGTGGACCACCCAAACTGTTCCCCTGCTGGACTTAGCTTCCAGGCCAACCCCCTGAACTGGTTTTCCCTGGAACAGGATTCTTCCCTCCTCCAAGTATCTATCTGCTGGGCAGGCTGGCCAAACCCGGGGACTCTTTTCACCTTCTTGTTTTTGTTTTTTGGCTCGTGTAGTAGGGAAGAGTTACCAGATGATTGGGAAAGTACAGCTGTAGTGCTGAGGGAAACAGCCAGGAAGGTGTTTGGTGTAGCCTCTGGACAGAGGAAAGAAGACAAGAGACTTGGTGTTGGAATGTGGAAGTACAGGAATGCATTCAAAGGAAGAGGTTAGCGAAGTGTGTTGAGAAGATGGAAGGAGTATTTTGAGGAGCTCATTAATGAAGAAAATGAGAGAGGAGGATGCATGGAGGACAGTTAGTGAATCAGGAAGTGAAGAGGACTAGTAAGGAGGAGGAGGTGAGGGCAGTTAAAAAGCGGATGAAGAGTGGAAAGGCTGTTGGTCCAGACAACATACCTGTGAAGATATGGAAATGTCTAGGAGAGAGGGCAGGACTTTTAACCAATTTGTTTAACACAGGCATCCTCTCACTCCTGGAGAGTGACAGGATGCTCTCACTCTCCAGGAGTGAGAGGATGCCTCCATCATCGCCACCATCCTCTTGGTAACGCTCCTATCCCCCAGGGCCCTATGTGTATGGTGATGTGTCGTGAGCTGTACTGACTATAGTATAATTAAAAGGAGGGGCGGATGGCCACACAGCCAGCAAAGCCACATGAATGGCCCTACCAACTGTGGCCTATGCGGCACATGTTCCACCCCCCGAGACCCTACGTGTGTGTGTGTGAGTGATGTGTCAGATGAAGCGGGGGGAGGAGAAGGCTCTGGATGTGTAAGACTGGGAGGTAGAGGACTACCCCGGGATGGCTCAGTAAGCACCCCTATTTCCTACACCCCACCGCAGGTTGACAGATGAGGTCAGGCACCAGTCTCTGTGAACTATGATGTTTGCAGACAACATTGTGAACTGTAGTGAGATTAGGGAGCAGGTGGAAGAGAGCCTAGAGACGTGCATTAGAGAGTAAGACAGAGTACATATGTGACACTGAAGCTGCAAGGAGCTGAGGTAGTGAAGGTAGATGAGTTTAAATACCTGGGGTCAGTCATCCAAAGCAGTGGACGGTGCACAAGAGAAGTGAAGAAGAGAGTGCAAGCATGTGGAGTGGGTGGAGACAAGTGTCAAAGGTGATTTGTGACAGAAATATAGCAGCAAGAGTGAAAAGTATGGTTTACAAGATGGTAGTGAGACCTGTTATGATGTATGGTTTGGAGACGGTAGGACTAAAAAAAAGACAGGTGGTCAAGCGGGAGGTGGCAGAGCTGAAAATGTAAAGATTTTCATTGAGAGTGACGATATTGGACAAGATTAGAAATGAGTACATTAGAGGGATAGCTCTGGTTGAGCAGCCGGAGACAAAGTTAGAGAGGCAAGATTGAGATCGTTCAGACGTGTAGAGGAGGGATAATGGCTATATTGAACAAAGGATGTTGAATATGGAGCTGCCAGGCAGGAAGAAAAGAGGACGACCACAGAGAAGGTTCATGGATGTAGTGAAGGAGGACATGCAGAGGGTTAGTGTGACAGAGGAGGATGCTAGGGATAAGGTGAGATGAGGTAGATGATCTGCTGTGGCTACCCCTAAAGGGAGCAACCGAAAAAAGAAGAAGAGCCTCAGTAGACTGTGCTGCCTATGAAAACTGCAGCTTAAAAGACATCTGAAATTACCTGACATTCCTTTACACACCAGCCGAAACAGACTCAAGCAATTATTCCTTACTGACTGACAAGACAAGCTTGTTCCAAGTGTTCATTAAATCTATATGATGATTACACTGAGAGAAAATTAGCAAACATATGATTGTGTCACTGCTTTTTATGAGGTTAATACTGTGTCATGATCTCCTTTTCAACTTCCTTTCCAGTTTTATTTTTGAAAAGCATTGTACAACTCTGTATTAATGGGTTAGAGAGGTTTTTCAAGAGTTTTCGATGTCCAAAAGGTGGTCCTCTTTTTATTTGACTAGGTCACTATGGTAACTTAGGCTGCATATCTATGCTCCAGTGCAATCTCACAGCAGTTTGTGAAATGCTCACAACCTTGTCATCGGCATCAATGACAAGGCACCCCAGCCTTGTCATTGATGCCTACTGTCTTGCACCCAGGCCTGACAGAGGGCATGTCCTCCCTCCTTCTTCTCCCTCCACCTGGGTTGGTCAGTGGCAGGCTCCAACATGCTCTGAGGGTGACCAACACCAGACACCAGCCTGCTTCTCTTCCTGAGTTGGTTGATGCCAGGTACCAGCCTGTATCTCCAAATTTTATTACACTCCTTAAACAAAACTGAAAGTCTATACTTCAGTCACACCTTGATTGATTTAACCCTTGTGTGGAGTTCTTGTTACAGTTATTTAGCCAATGTTGGTGGGTCTGGTGGACACAGTGGTTATTAAATTAATGCACCCATAACAATTTATGTAAAAATACTTAACTTATATTTGGTTTATCCCAATTCCACGCAATAAAGATAACATATATGGTTAATATTTGGAATTTATCTCTGTCCGAGCACATTTACGAACAAAAGGGCAAATTGTTTTTTGTGATAAAACGTAATAAAAAAGAAATCTATCATAACCAATACATGGGTGAGAAAAATATTTTAATCTTAAACAAATATAAAACTCTAAGTCACTAGATGCCATGGGCGTTCCGTCAGGACAAGCAAGACAAGCAGTGTTATCCTTGTCAAATCTAAAAATGTACCAAAGTAAAGTGATCTCTTTCCTTTCATCTCAGATAGTGCTGTCATAAAGCTCCTTACCTGTTTGCATACATCTTTTACATTACTGCCATCTTGTGTCGCTGAAAGCTCTGCTTGTTCCATGCTCATAGGAAACTGTAGCTGTCTCTATTTTACAGGCGTGTCCATCTCCCATCAACAATGACTTGAGCTGGGCAAGCTAAGAGGTCAGCAGCTCTTTTCTGTTGGTTTGTACATTGTGGATAAACTTCTGGTCTTTGATGGTAAACGGATGAGAGATCAGCGTGCGAGGTAAGCTGCCGCTGGCTCCGCTTTCACTGCTCTGAGATCAGTCTGCGGTTTGTGTGGAAACACAGCTAGCATTAGCAAGTAGATGAGCTTCAGTGATTTGTCATTGTAACAAATGAGTTTCCTCTTGCTAACCACCTTGGCCAACATGTGTGATGTAGAGAAGATGGAGTGTGAAAAAGTTGTTAAGAACTCCTTAAGTACATTAACAAGGAAAGCTCTGATGATGATGGAGAGGGACGGCAGCTCTGACCATGTCTGGTCTAATAAAACAAGCAAGTTGACCAGGTGCTAGCTCAACAGCACTTTCAGATTAGCATCTATGAGAAATCACTTGTTTGACTGAATGTAATAAGTTTAACCAGCTGTTTTGCCAACACTCCACCTCCATTTTTTTTTATTCAGCTGATTGTTTTATCGTTAACATATATATATTTTTTAAATCAAGATGTAGGCCTGTGTTTCTGAGCTCATGAAGAACTTTAGAGATACCTGGCCCTCACAGGACAGCCACTACAAACATATGAATTATAGAGTATGATGTTGGACAACAAACAGAATATAAAGTATTAAAAATGAGCTCAACCTTAAACATCTGCAGTAGTAATATTAATCCATTTAACGCTGATGAGGAACATTTTTCTGCAGAATTTTTTTTTTTTTTTTACTTTATGCACAGTTTTCCAATAATACAGTTTTGTGTATGGGGCGGTGTTTTCATAGTATTTTATTGCTTCTTTTCCTAAAGGAATAGTTAAAAAATTCCTCCACCACTTGACATTGTCATTAAGGTGCAGGAGGCTGTCACCATATTTAAGAGAATAAAAGACAGGGAGCACAAATGGTATGTTTGCCTTGTTAAATTGTTAAATAGAATATGTTTTTGTTTGTGTTTGTGGGGGACTGTAAAAGTCACCACACACCACTGCTAGATGCACAGTAATAGCACTTTGTACAATGCACTTTTAATCTGTCTCTTTTTTTAAGGTATTTAGGTTTGTTCCCTTTTATACCTTGCATTGATTTTTATTATATTATTGCATATTGTTTTTAATTTATTGGGCATGTATTCAATTCAACTTTCTTTCATTCAACAGGCAAGAAGACCACTGAGTTTCACCATTTTTGACATCCATATTTCTCCCCTTGCTGGCTGCTGACGGGCCTGTTTGCTGACCGATGGTCAGTCTCCTTCTCTTCAAACTCACTACTGACCCATGTATTGAAGGTTAGTGTCCTCACTGCAGGGGTCTGGGTTTGAGTCTGCCCCAGACTATTTCCTTTGTGTCAGTCCCCTTCATTCTCATCCCACCCTCCTCTCTACAATATGCACTGTCCAAGCCAATAAAGACAAATGAACTCATTTATCTTTGTGTTCTGAAGACTTCCTTTACATCATCTTTCAAATTTTCGGTTCTTCCTAAATCACTGAGGTTGTCGGAGAAGCAAATCTTTTTGCCATCTTGACCAATAAGAAGCCACATAGGTGAAGCTATTTATTGGTTGTGTCCCACCCCCAATTTGCATCTGGGATAGTGTGTGAGGAAGTGTAAATGGTTCCCGCAAGGCAAAAGACAAAACACACACACACACTAACAGCAGGATATGTAGGAGAAGGACAGAGTGAAGGGACATAGCACCTCCAATCTTTTATGACCCGTGGGTCAACAAATCACTACACTCATACTGAACTTTAATGTACAGACCAGGTATATATATATATATATACGAATACGAATAACTTTATTGATCCCAGAGGGAAATTCATTTGTCTGACAGCTCATCTGCTATTTATATGAGAATTGTAAAGCCTGATGGCTGTGGGTGCAAATGATTTTCTGTATCTCTCCGTTTTACAACGGAGAGAGAGGAGTCTTCCAGTACTGATGGTTTTTTGTTCCATAAAGTGGGTGATCAGAGTTGTTCAGGATGGCTTCTAACATCTTTAGTGTGCATCTTTCCACCACCTCCCCCAGCATGGTTTCTTCTGTCCTCACACGTCT
>VUQS01066765.1:0-11330 GCA_015108495.1 Heterochromis multidens | reverse complement strand
AGTTTGGATTCAGGAAACAGACACCCTCTCTACTTTTAAGATTAGGCTTAAAACTTTCTTTTTCCCATGATACACTGAGCGTTTCTCTTTTTCTCACCTCTGTTCACTCTCTATGTGTTTTTACACCTCTCTGCATTTAAATAGTTATTATTAATCTCTGGCTCTCTTCCACAGCATGTCTTCCTCCCCTCACCCCCAACCGGTTGCGGCGGATGGCTGCCCCTCCCTGAGCCTGGTTCTGCCAGAGGTCCTGTTAAAGGGGAGTTTTTCCTTCCCACTGTTGCCAAGTGCTTGCTCATAGGGGGTCGTCTGATTGTTGGGGTTTTCTCTGTATTATTGTAGGGTCTTTACCTTACAATATAAAGCGCCTTGAGGCGACTTTTGTTGTGATTTGGCACTATATAAATAAAACTGAATTGAATTGAATTGAATTGAATTGAATTAAATGTTTTGCACTAAGCTAACACGTTTCCCACACAGTACAGCGAAGGCAATGTCAGTTCTCAATTAACAATCAACAGTAAGGATGAGACTAACAGTCTGTGCAGTGCAACCCCCCCCCAAAATTTCAGACCCTCAATAATACTGGTATTTTGATGAAATAGAGCAGAACTTGACCTAAGTGAACTTAACATGGAGTGTCGGTGGAAGAAGCTGAATCCTAACACAAGAGAAAAAAATTAGCACAAAAAGTAAGGAAATTTGTGTTTGGTGAATTATTTCTTTGTTGTAACAATGCTTCTTGGCAATAAATCTTATACCGGTAGAAGGACTGTTCATTTTCCTTTAAATGGTACCACATTTGTAAGGAAAATGTATTTGTGGGTTGAGCAGTAGACTTGAGTATGTGGGTTGCACCCATGAAAAACTTGCCAAATCTTCTCTGCCAATGCCAAACAGCTTATTCTGCTATTGACTCTTGTTTTGAGCATCTGGGACCCAGTCAGGCCCGCAATTAACCAGCACAGTAAGATTTCATGTGTTTCAGTCTATACGATCCATTAAATTTAAGAGTTTACCGTGTAGGGAAGTCAGTCATGAAGAGTTCTGGGACGAGCTCTTGAAGAGGAACTGGCTGATCAGGGTGCTGAGGACACATGATGTGCTCCTTCTCTACTGCAGCCAGCACACAGTCCTCCATGTTAAAATAATGGACCCCTGCTTCTTTTCCTCTGTCATCTTCTTCACATTTTCCTCTGTCTCCATCTTTGCTGTGTTGACTGGCTGGGAACTCGGCCTGCTTCTTTTTGCCCAGAGAGGCACAGAGGTAACAGGGGGCAAACTGCTCTATAAGGAGACTCCCATCACTTTCACTGGCTGTCAAAGCTAGAAGAGAGTCAAAAAACATTTATGTTCACTTTATGTACACATTTACTGGAGGGCTGAAAACCAGACTTGACACACAACACCTACACAGAGTTGGGCCAGACACACTTAAGTGTAGTTACAGAGCGCTTTTCTATTTTAGCTGAGCCCTGAAAGCACTTTCACCCATTCACATACAGATTCATATAGCACTTTATTCTATGCCTTTAAGCACTTTGTCTAACATACACGCACACACTCACACTCCAATGTATGCATTGCGGACAACTTGAGGTTTGGTGTCTTGCCCAAAGACATTTCGACATGCAGACTGCAGAAGCCATGTTTCTTTCATTCATCCTTCCATCCATCCATCTTCTGTAGCTTATCTGGGCTTGTGCCGTGGGGACAGAAGTCTAAGCAGAGATGCCCAGACCTATTTCTCTGGCCACTTCCTCCAGCTCTTCTGGGGAACACTAGTAGAGCCAGTCGAGAAATGTAATCTCTCAGATGGGTCCTAGGACTTGCCTTGAGGCCAACTGAAAGTCCTCCACTTCTGCAACTGCTCAAGTCACAGCCATTTTTACCCTCCGAATACCTGCTTCCTCTGTTGCTTCAGGAGACTCCCAAGCCAACCAAGCCTGGAAAGCCTCCTTCTTCAGCCCAATGGCTTCCTTTCACTGCTGGTGTCCAACACTGGGTCCATAAGTTGCTGCCTCAACAAGCACTGATGACTTTATAACCACAGCTCCTGCCAGCAACCTCTGAAATGGAGTTCTTGAACATGGCCCATTCAGACTCTATATCCACAACCTTCCCTGGAATGCAAGACATCTCCATCATTGGCAATGTGAAGGTTGAAGTCTCCCAGGAGAACTATGGAGTCCCCAGGTGGAACCCCTTACAGAGTCGCACTTAAAGACTCCAAGAGGGCCGATTCTGAACTGCTGTTTGGCATAACAGTTAAAGCCTTGTCGTCTGCAACTTGAAATCATATAGAGGCCTATCACTATCCAGTGAATACTCAAACGGCTGCTTGTGAATATCCCCATGCCAACCCAGCACCTATTACCACGGGCCATTTCAGAGTCCGGCCTACTACTTGTAGTCGGAGTCCAGCCCTTCTCCAGGAGCTTGGTTCCAGAATCCTTGGTAAGTGGTAAATGGACTGATAATTGTACAGAGTGCTTTTCTATACTAATTGAGCACTTAAAGAGATCGTACTGCAAGCCTCCTGCCACCCAGCTTACAATGCACCCGACCCTAATGCCTGTCTCCGCGAGCAGTGGGCCTACGGGGCAGCGGATTTATGTTATTTCTTCAGGCTGTGCCCAACCAAGCCTAATGAATCCAGATCTTCCAGGCAAGTTATGGAGCACCAAGATTTCAGTTTCATGAGGGTACTTGAATGCTAGCAAGTATTGCTTTGAAAGCTACAGGGATTTCCCTTCTATTGTAAGATTTTGTGTCTAAACGTTTTTGATGCAGCAACTAAGCCAAATAAACAGAAAAAGGTTCTAACCACGTACCGTGAGCTGATGCTCTACTAGGGTACTGCGTCCACATAAAAAGAATGTAGTGTACAGACCTGGGAACCACTGCTCGATTAGAGAGTTGACATGATCTGTGATGAATGCCATAGCAGAGAAGTCCCTCATCTCTGACTGACAGATAATCTTTATGCCTCCACTCTTCTTTCTCTTCCAGTTGACATCTGATGACTCCACACTGCAGAGACATAAACATTCAAATAGCAAAGCTGATAGGGCATAGGCACTGACTTTTCTATCTCTCACTGTTCCAGATGAACACCAAAATTGAATGTGTTTCCACTCTTAAGCATTTGTCTCATGAATTACTATCCACCTGAGGTAACCTCCATCAAATGTGACCAGTAGCCCCTCCTTCCAGTAGATGGTCTGGCTACGTCGGACTCTAAAGGTGCTACATCGGTTCCTCTGCTGTGTTCCGGTAATGCTGTAGATCACAGAATTCCTGCTGTGCCGGCTCCTGGTGCTTTTTATTTTGGGTTCAAATGACTGCATAGATACAACATTTCAGGCCATGAAAGTGAAAAACTGAAAGTCAAATTCGAGAATGATTAGAATCTGCTGGGTTCAGTACCTGCATGTCCATTTCTGTGAGGCTTATAAGCATCCTGGCAATGAAACGCTCCCAAAATCCAGCAGGAACAAAGCTCATCTTGAAAAGGCGTTGAAGAGTATTGTGGGTCTCCTGGCGGAAGCCGTGGATGTCCAAAGCTGGTTTAGGGGGAAGCAGGTGGGGCAGCAGATAGCTGCAACAGGTGAAAAGGAAAATGAACACATCATATCACTACATTCTCATAAAGTAGCAACTTGTCAATCACATGGTGGTCCCTACATAACTTATACCTTGCTTTATCTTCCTTTAAACTCTAATCATAATTTTAAGATTACATCATTCAATAAGACTTGAAACTAGAGATTGAGCCCATAAACTCATCACAAAAAGTTCTACTGAGATTGCAGACAAGAAAGCTAGAGTTGTTTTCCCATAGACTTTGATGTTACCTCTTGCTGCCCATTTGAGAATTTTTGTTCATAGTAGTCTATATCAACTTGTATTGAATAACTACTGTAGAGAGAGAAAAAAAAAATTACCTGTTGTTGGCCACAGGCAAAGCAATCTCAAACTTGGCCAGAAACTGGAAATACTGTTCCTCCGTCTGCTGCGTGAACCCTGTTCCTGCCAAAAGCATCTGCACAACAGATACCATGATAGACATTACCACAAAACACCAGTATCAACACACAAAACCACACAGAGAGCCAAGTCTCACCCTGAGGTCTTCAGTTCGGATCACTCCATTCCTGGCTACAGAGCGAGAGGATTTGAGGTGTATGATCCTCTCTAAGCATTCTGACAGCCACACAGGACATAGGAAGTAGAGAGTACAAAGGCCATGGCTGGTGTCAGGGAAATGGAGCAAGGTTCCTGTTTCTATCAAGAAACTGATAGCTGGATGTGGATAAAAAAAAACAATGAAGAAATACATCATCAGCGTGGTGGTGCTTCATAAACAAGAAGCACTCCGCCAAGGCAGCTCACTCTCTGGGTAGTATTTACTTTTAAGGGAATATATGTCTATATATTGACAATACACACCACACAAGGATCACAGTTTCTAAGTTATAAGGCTTTTTGTCAATTTTTGACCAATAAATCATTGAGTTGACCTTAAAGATCTTGGTGGATGTGAGCCAAATTTTACTGGATTGCTAACACGAGCCCATTTTATACCCCTACAAAGTTTTATCGGAATTCATTCTAAACTTTCTGAGCCATCATGTTTACAGACAGAATGACACACACACACACACATGCAAATGCTACCAAAAACATAACCTCGTTGGCGGAGGTGATGATGATCACTGTTGATGAGTTGGGAGATCAGAAGCACAGTCTGAAGTTTTAGGATGCACATAGACCAAAGTCTATCTATATTCTTTTATACATTAAAACATAGTACTTCTTTGGATTCTCTTCAAATGGCAACTTTACTGTTGCTGGTTGACTTCATTCAATGACTTGAGGGAGACATCTTCCACCCACTCATGGACAGATGCTTCTGTGTTGGCTCATCAAATTACATGGGATAACTTCCCAAATAAATAATGTAAATATATTAATTTTCATAAATTTCACATTTCAGATGCTTGCTGTTATAATACCAGTCTGCAGATCTTCATAGTCTCTGATGTCGCTTCCGGGGTTCTGTTCTATGATGCCATTCAGCTGTGCATCAGTTAGGTATTGGACCTCTCCTTCAGCATGTCGCCTCTGCTTCTCAGCTATCACCGCTTCCTGAAATGCCAGGTAGCTTCTGGGAATCTGGAGGAGGAGACCGTGGTACAAATTTATATTGCTATTGAATAAAATAAGAACAGTACCCCATCACTTTGAAATTGTCAAAAAAAGTTTATACAATGTCCTGTATAAACTTGTACAATATACAGTTTATTATAAATGTGTTTTATTGCATGAAACAGTATCCATCCTACATAGTAGGAAACTTCTCTTCAGAGTTTTTATTGACAAAAGAAAAAAAACACTGTTATAAATGTTAACATTTCAGTTTTCACAACTATTTTTCCACTATTATATCATTTCAAACAAGAGCACTCGGAGAACGCAACTGCCCCCGAAGGGCAAGGGCTATACTAAAACTTTGATGTTATAACATGCTGACGTCAGCTTGTTTTCATTACAATATGATGACGCCAGCCTGTTTTTATTAAACATGCTAACTTCAGTGGTGTCATTGTGATATCGTAGGGTGTGGTACTGAAAAAATAAAAATACTGGTGCTGCCAGTGGCACCCCTCAGCCTCCTAGTAGATGCACCTATGGTATCAATTTGAAAGTCCTACGTGACTTCCTTCTGGAGTTATCGCTTTCACAAGATTTTCAGAAAACTTGACCTCTGACCTTGACCTTGAGGTCGAGGTCTCCAAGATTTGAACTTGTCTGAGATTTTTAGTAGATGCACCTATGGCATGAATGTAAAAGCCCTATGTCACTTTGTTCTTGAGTTATCACATTCAAAAGACTTTTTTTTTTTAGAAAACTTGACCTCTGACCTTGACCTTGAGGTTGAGGTCACTGAGATTCAAACTTGTCCAAGATTTTTAGTAGCTGGACCTATGGCATCAATTTGAAAGTCCTACGTGACTTCCTTCTAGAGTTATCGCATTCACAAGATTTTCAGAAAACTCCATCCATCCATCTTCTTCCACTTCTTCTTCCCTGCCGGGACTGTCACAGGGACAGCAGCCTAAGCAGAGAAACCCAGACCTCCCTCACCCCAGCCACCTCCTCCAGCTTATCTTGGGGAACACCAAGGTGTTCCCAGGCCAGCCAAGAGATATAATCCCCCCAGCATGTCCTGAGTCTGCCCTGGGGCCTCCTCCTGGTGGGACATGTCTGGAATACCTCACCCAAAAGGTGCCCAGGAGGCATCCTTGTCAGATGCCTGAACCACCTCATCTGGCTCCTTTCGATGTGGAGGAGTAGCGGCTCTACTCTGAGCCCCTCTCAAATGACTGAGCTCCTCACCCTATTTCTAAGGGAGAGGCCAGCCACCCGTCGGAGAAAGCTTATTTTCGCCTCTTCGCCACCTATGGTCATTACCCAAAGCTCGTGACCATAGGTGAGGGTAGGGATGTAGATTGATCAGTAAATCAACAGCTACACTTTTATGCACAGCTCTCTCTTCACCACGATGGAGCGGTACAGCGTCCGTATCGCTGCAGCTGCTGCCCCAATCCGTCTATCGATTTCCCACTCCCTTTTCCCCTCACTTGTGAACAAGACCCCAAGATACTTAAACTCCTCCACTTGGGGCACCAACTCGTCCAAGACCTGGAGTGGGCACTCCACTCTTTTCCAGCTGAGGACCATGGCCTCAGACTTGGAGGTGCTGATTCTCCTACCCGCCGCTTCATGCTTGGCTGTGAACCGCTCCAGTGCGAGCGGCTTGTAGCAATGGGCCAGACACCCCATACTATCCATACTACATACTTCGACTAATGGACGAGCTCTCCTTTCCAGCACCGTGGCATAGACATTCTGTAGTTGGAGCACACCCACCGGTCCCCCTTCTTAAAGATGGTGGCCACCACCCCAGTCTGCCAGTCCAGAGGCACTGCCCCAGATCGCCACACAATGTTGCAGAGGCGTGTCAACCAGGACAGTCCTACAACATCCAGAGCCTTCAGAAACGCAGGGCGAACCTCATCCACCTCAGGGGCCCTGCCACCAAGGAGTTGTTTAACTGCCTCAGTGACAATGCCAACAGTGATGGGTGAGTCGTCCCCTCGTCCCCAGACTCTGCTTCCTCTACAGAAGATGTGTCAGTGGGATTAAGGACATCCTCAAAGTATTCCTTCCACTGGCTGACTATATCCTCAGTTGAAGTCAGCAGCGCCCCACCGGCACTGTACACCCTGTGAGTAGAGCACCGCTTTCCCCTCCTGAGTTGACTGATGGTTTGCCAGAATCGCTTCGAGGCAGTCCGAAAGTCTTCTTCCACGGCCTCACCGAACTCCTCCCACACCTGAGTTTTTGCTTCAGCCACTGCCTGAGCCGCGTTACGCTTGGCCTGCCAGTACCCATCAGCTGCTTCTAGAGTCCCACTGGCTAACCAAGCCCGATAGGACTCCTTCTTCAGTTTGATGGCTCCCTTCACCTCTGGTGCCCACCATCTGGTTCAGACCACCATGACAGACACCAACCACCTTGCAGCTGCAGCTCAGTGCAGCGGCCTCAATGCAGGTGCTGAACACGGTCCACTCGGACTCACTGTCCCCAGCCTCCCTCGGAATGCTGTCAAAACTCTGCCGGAGGTGGGAGTTGAAGATCTCGCGGACCGGGGCCTCTGCCAGGCGTTCCCAGCAAACCCTCACTATATGTTCAGGTGCACCAGGTCTGTCCAGCATCCTCCCCCGCCACCTGATCCAACTCACCACTAGGTGATGATTAGTTGATGATTAGAACATATGGCTGCAGGTCTGATGATACAATTCCAAAATCGATCATCGACCAGCAATCTAGGGTGTCACGTGCACTTATGGACACCCTTATGCTCCAACATGGTGTTCGTTATGGATAAAATGTGGTTTGCACAGAAGTCCAGTAACAAAAAACCACTCCAGACTGGAACAGAGTCCAGCCCATCTCCAGGAGACTGATTCCAGAGCCCAAGTCGTGCATTGAGGTGAGCCTGACTATATTTAGCCGGTATCTTTCAACCTCACGCACTAGCTCAGGCTCCTTCCGGACCAGAGAGGTGATGTTCCATGTCCCAATCGGCAGCCTTGGTAGTTGAGGATTGGTCCACCAGGGTCTCCGCCCTTGGCCGCCACACACTGCACCCAACCCCTACAGCGCCTCCTGCGGGTGGTGGGCCTACAGGAGGGCGGGCTCATGTCTCCTCTTCGGGCTGCGCCCGGCCAGGTCCAAGATTTTTACTAGATGCACCTATGGTATCAATTTGAAATCTTGAAATCTTGAAAACTCTGGACGCTACACCGCTAACAGACAGACAAATGAAACCGATTCCGATTGCATACTCCCTCCCTTCAGGGTTGAATTACTCTTTACGTATACAAAAGCAAACTGTCTCATTTCTGTGGGCTCAAAGCGTAACGCTTTATCTACACAGATGCATACATCATTAGCTTGCTTACCAGTCTGCCTAGCAATTTACCACCATAGGCTGAGCTGCTGTTGTCCTTCATGGAGAGAGCCACATGGTAGATCAGCATCTTTAGACCATCTAATCCCTCCAGGGTTTTACAGGACACTTCACTGAAAACCAAGAAACACACACACACACTTGAATATATAATCCAAAGAGATGGTCTGTAAGGTTGCTGCCACAACTGGCACAACTAAAATAAACAGAGCGGCACCTTCTTACCAGTATTAATAAACAAAAGGAATGTTAAATGTGTGCTTACTGCAGGTGTTTGCAGGTGATATCAGGGTAACCAGTAGCACGAGCGCCTGATGGGGATCGGCACAGAGCCAAAACATAAGCCCTCAGTGTCGCCAATCTCTCCATACGAAACTTGGTGTCAATAAGATCCAAATGTGTTCCCACAACAATCACTGCAGAGTTAGGGGCACGTGCCTGTAGGCCACAGCACACAAGTAGTAACATAGTTACTGAAAACACATTAAATAAAAAAAGCGTAAGAACGATAAAATAACCTCCAGATTTAATTTGTAAAATTGAGAATGAATACAGATGTCACCTATTATTACTTGATATCAATCAACACAACAAAATCTGTTCAAGAAAACAAAAAGCAATATTCCATCATAAATTTTTGAACAACTGAATGGTATGGTAGATGTCAGTTTATTATATAAGATCATTCACATTCTTGCACCACACTGCATACATTTTGTTAAAATCTCAGGGACTAAGTAAATCTGGAATCAATAAACCCTACTCAGCTCTCCAGTCAATATAGTCACTGACCTGAGATACACTTACATTGACTGACATTAGCACTTTGTGTCTGGAGTAAAGTTTCTTGTACTTATGAATGTACTTATAAATTTCTTGTACTTGATGTAGATGTAGCGCTTGGAGCTAGTCAGCTCCAAGCACTTAAGACTATTTGTGCTTCTTTATAGCTAAAACTCAAAAGACAAAGCCAAACGGAAAACATTTCACTGTGGTGAAACAAAAAATCCAGGAGGGCATAATTTATGCTGTCAACTAACCACCAGAAATCTTATAGTTAAGAGAATATCCTTTAAAAAACAATTTCAGTATAATGATGCAAGCAACATTTTTTACATCATAATACTTCCATTAACTCTATTGACATGTGGTTAGTTTACGTAGTCAGACAAAATTATTTTTCTTTAAACCAGAACTCCTTCAAATCACTCTTACCACAAACACGATCTTTGTTTTAGCACTGCAAACTAATATCAAATAGCTGTGATATTCAGGTGCTCAGGCAGTAATACATTAAAAACAGACATGATTCTGTCGTGGAAATCGGTGCATAGGTCCAGTAACGCTTGTGAAAACAAAAAAAAAGAAAGAATAAAAATGCAAGAAAAATCTACAATCAAAAACAAAACAAAACAAAAACAAACGCACACAAACATGGACAAGAAAAGTTTCTGCCATTTTTTGGGGGCCTGAATAGTCGAAAACTGCTTTGTGGTCTAAGTGAAATCGTTATAGGGGTGTATTAAGTGTACATGGCACTTTGATTCTGTATTTATTTACATTTCAGACAGCATTTCTTGAAACAGGGTTATAAAACATAGCTTCAAACAACAAGTTCTTAGAGAATCTGCAGAAGTACATATCTGTATTTCTGTGTTATTTAAAATTCACCTCTATGTTGAGCAGCCATGTTTGCAGGTTGGCCACAGCCTCCTCTCCCAGAGCAAGGTTCCAGATCACCACATACAGGGCCTTGTCAGTAAAGAAACATTGGTTCACTGTGGACATGCTGGCCTGCCCACCAATGTCCCACACATTGAACATGACAGAGTCTTTCTGTGGGCAAGAAGATGAGAGCTAGGTCAACTTTAAAGAAGGGAATGAATTTGAGAATAGGTGATGATTCAGGAATACAACTGACCAGTACACAAAAACACAGTGTGAATAGCTTCATTACTTTCACTAAAACTAAAAGTAAAAATAAAAATAAGATTAATCCATTCAGATTTGGAATCCCCCAGAGAACACAGAATCATCATAAGCCCAGGAACGTAACCAGAAGACTAAATAATACAGAATATAGAACCAAAACACAAGATTATCAAAAATACAAAACTAGAAAACCCCTAAACATCCCCCAACTCAAAACCCTGGGTCCAAGATCCAGGGACCACGACAAGTTGATTTGTTGTAGTAACACCCCAGTATCCTAAGTCATCCACTGAGAAATGCTGATGTGTCTTAGTCGACAAATTGAGCCTTGTTCCCCCATCCCGTGTACATTTTTTAAATGTCTAAAATTTAGACCTTATAATGGTCATATAATGATTAACAGGAGTGTGAGTGTGTGTACACAGTACTATACTATGTGATGTCTGTTTCCCTCACTTTGTTCTTGGCTCCACTGGGTTTATCTAGCTCCCACGTGGAGGTGGAGATGCTGCATTCTGCTGGGGTGAAGGGGGAAGCTCTGCCAGTCTGCAGAGCCTCGAGAAGGGCTGATTTCCCCTGCCGCGATGGACCAATCACCAGCATCTTCAACAGTTTACAAGGCTCTGCTTTTCGAAGCTGTGCCCGGAGGAAAGCCAGGACAGACGCAGGACCTGACAAATCAGTTTTATAAGATCTGCTTTTGAGGATATTATCGTACCATACAATGACAGCAAATAACAGATGGCAACAAACCCTATAGACTTCTATTTACTTTTAAGTACAATACTTAAACTTATGCGTGCTTTACTAGTTTTTTTTTTTTTTTTTTTTTATTTTTTTTTTTAAGGGGGGGCTA
>VUQS01066764.1:10321-23531 GCA_015108495.1 Heterochromis multidens | reverse complement strand
CTACTCTCCCTCCTCTGCACATGTCCAAACCATCTCAGCCTCTCTAACTCTGAGCTGTCCCTCTGATGGACTCATTTCTAATCCTGTCCATCCTGCTCACTCCCAATGAAGACCTGAACATCTCTGCCACCTCCAGCTCGGCCTCCACCGTCTCCGAACCATACATCACAGCAGGTCTCACTACCATCTTTAAACCTTCCCTTTCACTCTTGCTGCTCCTTCTGTCACAAATCACCCTGACACTCGTCTCCACCCACTCCACCCTGCCTGCACTCTCTTCTTTACCTCCACAACAGTATTCACATCCTCTTCCTTCAAGATTACGCCTACTCCATTTCCCTTCTTATCTACACCATGGTAGAACAGCTTGACTCCAGCTCTGATGCTCCACCTGGTCTACTGCACACACAATACATCTACTTTTCTCCTCTCCATCATATCAGCCAGCTCCCTCCCTTTACCTGCACATGTAAAGTCCCCTCTCTCACCTCCACATGCCTGCCTTTACTTCTGTTCTCATTTCACTTACAATGAAATGTGGACATTTTTATTATTCAAATTCCAGCTGAGAGCACAAAACATTAAACTGAATGTGAAATGAGTGTTTTCACTCCTCCAAAACCAGCTGAGTGGTTCCCCTAACAAGGAGCAAACTGATCTCTACTTGTGAAATTACCAAACTGCTCCTTCAGTGACATCACATGAACATCACACACCTTACTCTTGCCCTTCCTAGGCCTGCTCAGTACAGGCAGAAGCTCCTCGATGTTTCCAAACAGATGGAAGCCGTAGTAACCGTTCTCCGGCTGACAGTCTGATACCAGCTGTGGAGACACATCCAGTCACTTCATGTGTTAGTCTGATTCACAAAGGCATAACATTTACACACAACGCTTAACTGGAAATGGTCAATATCACTGCAGTGAAACCGTCCACAGTTTGTGACCTCATATGAGACACAGCAGGGTTTTTCCATTGTGTTTATGAGACTACAACCCAGGAAATACATCCCACTAAGCATCAGACATCGATGGACATTGTTTTCTGGGCTAAATGTGGTTCGGCCAGTTGTGGCCTTTAACCTCTTAACACCTACAGTCCATCTGGAAAGTATTCACAGCACTGTACTTGTTCCACATTTTGTCCTGTTACAGCCTTATTCCAAAATGGATTCAATTCATTTTTCACCTCAAAATTCTACACACAATACCCCATAATGACAAGACCTGAAAATACACGCTTTCACCTTTTACTTTTCAACCACATCTCAAAGTTCTGTAAACATCTGGCATCATTTTTGCTGGGTGGGTTTACGGTAACAGAAAAAAAAGGAAAAATCCCATTCTTTAACGTGATTAACAGTATCATTTATGATCTTACCTTCATGGTAACCACCAACTTGACAACTTCACAGGTCACACACTGGTTGGAAAACCAAAAGAGCAGCTGGAGTCCGTGTCGTGGAAAAGGACACCCAAACCCTGAGTCCATCAGGTTCTCCAGAGTGCAGAGCTGCCACTGAACCATGGTGGAGCTGAAGACACCGACACACACTCACACCCTTGTTCCACATGCAAAAAATACCCTCCGGGGGCTTTATTTTCACTGTAAGGAGGAACTGTGGTATTTTGGTAAAATTTAAAAAACTATATTTTGATGTATTGTTTATAATACATGTGTGATACTATTGTGGATAATCAGTCCAGAGCAGTTATTATTTAGAGGTGCTCTCCACTGTTGTACACTCGTATTTTGAGTGTCATTCGTGCCCAGAAAAAGTCAAATAACACAATAAGAAAAGTTAAAGATGGAGCTGATGGTTAGAAAAAAAATGTTGAGGATATAGCAAAGATATTATCATAAATTGTGCTGTAAATATCTGGTATTGTGACAGCTCTAGTGTAAAATACAGTAAAATAAACAGCACACACGCGCACACACACAAACAGAAAATGGAGGGAAGTTCAGCTGCAACAGCTTCTTATATTTGCACATATTCACAATTTTACTTTTCTTTATGCTATACAGAAATATACATATGTATACAAGATTCTACATATAGAGTACTGTGCAAAAATCTTCAGCTATCCCTCATTTCTTTATATTTTGCTAGGAAAATGGGAAATAAGTGCAGCAATTTATTAAAACATGTACAAACATACATGGAAATACAGCGTATAAGGCAAAAACAGAGTTTGTACATTTCTAACAATCTTGAAAGTGAATATTTGGTGTGAGCACCTTTATTCTTCAGCACAGTCTGAACTCTCTGAAGCAGCTTTCTGTTATTTCTTTAAGTATCTTCAGGAATAGTTCTCCAGGCTTCTTGAAGGACATTCAAAGCTCATCTTTGGATGTTTCTGCTTTTTATTCTGTTCGCTGTCAGGATGATCCCACACTGCTTCAATAATGTTGAGGTCCGGGCTCTGGGGAGCCACTGTGTTTTTCTATCCGGGTATGTTTTTACTGCATTGGCAGTGTGTTTGGGATCATTGTCATGCTGGAAAAAATAAGCTGTTGCCAATGAGATGCTTCCCAGATGGCGCTGCCTGGTGGATCAAAATCTGATGGTACTTTTCTGTGTTCATAATTCTATCAATTTTTACAAGATATCCAGCACCACTGGCTGAAACGCAGCCCAAATCATGACACAGCCTCCACCATGTTTTACAGATGGCTGTAGACTCTCACAGACTCTCACAGACTCTCACAGACCTCTCTTCTGACCTCCTCTGTACATACTGACGATGATTTGAACCAAAAGTTTCAAATTTAGATTCATCACTCCATCAGACCTGTTTCACTGATGTTCTACTGAAGGTCCAGATGCATCTCTCAGGTCCTGTGTCAGGTCTTTGGTAGATTTTTTCCTGTTTCTTAAGGACATGACTTTCAGATACTGTTCATCTGCTGTAGAGAGTTTTTAGGCCTCACACTTCTTCTTTTGTCCTCCACTTGTCCAGTTTCCTCAGATTTTTTAAGGACACACTGCACAGCATGCTGAGATATACCAAGTTTTCAACTAGTAGCTCTTCTGGAATCACTTTGTTGGTGCAAATGACTGTCCTGCCATACTAATACTATAATACTTTCCAACTAAAGAAATGGGAGACAAACAGGCTGCTAGTAACAAAGTGCCTAAAGATACAATTTAAAATGTATTCTCTGCTAAGTTGGCTCTTATGTGTAGACACAACACTAATTCATGCCTATTGAATATTATTGTCATTGTCATTGTTAAGCAGCTTAAGAAGCCAAAATAAAAATAATAAAAAAAACATTCCTCTGAAAATGGTCAGGTACAAGGACTGGCCTGGACATGAGTGAAAAACTAGCCAATGTCCAAAGAGAAACTTGGAGAACTGTTGCTCAAGACCACTTTAAAAACCAATTACAACAAAGTCTGGCTCCTTGGAAGCAAATATAAAGAAATAAGGGTTGGCTCAAGACTTTTGCACAGTACTGTATAGTTGTAATATTAATTATTTACTTATTACGTATTTACATTATTCATTCATTATGGCTTGTTTTTAACAAATGGCATCAATGAGGTCATTAAAACCTTTCTTTTACCAACGCAACACTGAGCTGTGCCATCATAAAGCAGTTCTTCATCTTTAAAAAAAGCTTTATAAAAAGAGATAATGAACATAAAATCGCGATCTCGTTAAATGTAGCTATTAAATAATTATTTTTTAAAAACTGGCTGTAATAGAAAGAAAAAGACTGCTTTAATAATTCCCGATGTGCTGTTTTTAATGTGTATTTACCGTTCGTGTTGTTGTCTCTCTGGTATTTCCTCCTTTTCTGGAGGAGCAGTCCGGAGCGCTCCCGCCCCGTGAACGTCAGAATGCGCACTCGTTCACGTAGTTGCGTAATGTGCGTCCAAAAACACGTTCCCTGCTGGCGTCATTTGCGTGCCGCCTAGCTTCCCATGCACTTCTTCTCTCGAAAGCCTGCAGATAGATGTTTCGATTTCAGGTGAGTATATTTCTGTAAAACTGATCAGGTGCTTTTCTCCTGGAGAACTCCTGGGAAGCTCGCAGTGGCCGCAGACTGCGCGCTGTACGTGCGCACTGTTCACTATTGTTTCTGCTAAATCAATGCGCCCTGCGGCCTGTGAGGCAGCCCGCTTTCCTGCTGCCGAGCCGGGGGACGGTGAGCGCCGCCTTTCCCTGCGTGAATTAGCTTATTGCGCAGTAAACCAGCGTCTGCTGTAACGGTCCAGAGTATCGTAGCGGTCCTGGCTGTGTCGTGTTTGGACTTTGAGGGCAGCAGCTCTGAATCGACGTGAATCTGACGCCATATAACGTCAGCATTAGCATTGTGGCTAACAGGCGCCTCGCTAGCTGCAGGGTGCTGTGTTAAGAAATATTATTATTCCCAGCTGGTAGTTTAAAAAATGAGAGGCTGCTAATGGCTTCTCGTATCGGTACCTTAGTGTTCGTGTGTCGAGTTAATCTCTGCGTTCATGTTTTCTCCGGTGAAAGTCAGAGTCATTGTCTTGGCCACCTGCTGCTAGCATTGGGCCGATGGTCAGTGCTGCTCCCAGTTTTTATTTACACTGCTATAAATGCCAACTTAGTCTCAGGGCTTTCATTTGCACCTCACTTTAACACACTTTGTTCACTTATAGACCCAGTGTTGGTTAAATTAGACTTTTTTAGCACCTTCTTTATGTATTAATGTAGGAAATCAGTCTTAAATAAAAGTAACTGCGGTCACAGGTTACTCTGGTCCATGTGGTCCATGTGGTCCTAACAGCAGACTGACGGTGCTGATCAGCTGTAAGCTCCAGCGGTTACCCTGCATTTTATTCACAAAAGGAGCCCCGAACTTAAATCTGACCAGAATTCATTTACTGCTGTCTCTGATGACATGGAGGCATCAATCCAGCTGTTTCCAGCTCCGATACCGATACCGATACTACAGCTTAAGGTATCTGCCGATACTGAGGACCGATCTGATACCAGTGTTTAATGAATAAACTGTGTTCCTTACTGTGAGGAACTGACTGGGTATCACTCTTTATGTTTAAGAAAACATCAGGCTGGACTTAACTTGACTTAAATATTACATTCCTGACACCTAAAATGACCAAAATTTACAAAATGGAGACACAAACCCAGCCTGAGGGGTCACAAGCTAGTATACTCCTAGTGTGGGTCCCAAGCCCGGATAAAGGGGAGGTTGCATCAGGAAGAGGGTATAGGCACGAGATGAACACAATGAAAAATAAAAAGAAATATTGGCATCATTCATTTAAGCTCAGATTAAAGAGTGCGAGGCTGCTAAACCCGTATCGTTTGGTGTCTTTGGAGACGAGCAGTCGTCACAGTTTCTCTGAATCTTTTTTTGAGACTTGTGGTCAGTCTTTGGTACATTTTTCTATATGCAAAGATGATTGAGCCTCTGCTGAGAAGTTTGCGAAGCTGTTTCAGTTCACTCTTGATAACATTAACATGTTTTGTAGTTATTCATTCCCCCATTTACTTGGTATTTTTGGCTGCTCCCTTATTTCCCAAAGGGTAGCCACAGCGTTGTTTTTATTTGGCACAGATTTTATGCTGAATGCCCTTCCTGACACAACCTCCCGGTTTAACCAGGCTTGGGGCAGGTACTAGAAGAGCACTGGCTTGTGATCCCCTGAGGCTGGTTATGGGTTTTCTCCTGGTCTCAAACTGGGGCTCTTTAGGCATGTCAGGCAAATGTGTCAATCACTACACCACAGAGCCATCTGTTTATTTCCCCATTTGTGCACGGGACATGATAATAAAGAAATGCATCTTCATTACAACAAATAACTGAGAATTTTTAAAGTTCTGATGCCACAGAACAGATAAAGATCAGTCGCGTTGGACTCTCTGTGGATGATGTGGTTCTTTGGGCTCCATGGAGCAGATGGTTTGCACCTGAGGTGAGAGTTAAATCTGAGAACATGGTTCTCAGCTGGAAAATGGTGGTGTGGTCGCTCGTGTTGGGAAGGAGTTGCTGCCCCAGTTGGAGGAGTTTAGGTATCTCAGGGTTTTTACAGATGACGGGAGAGTGGAGCGAAAGTTTAACTGACACATTGATGCAGTGTATGTAGTTATGTGGATACTGTGGGGAAGACAGAGCTGAGAGCAAAGGCAGAGCTGTCGATTTACTGGTTGAGCTACCTCCCTGCCTGCACCTAATACCACGAGCTATGACCATAGGCGATAAAAGACGCCTTCTAGACTTTCAGGCATGTCTAAGCAGGAGGAGACCCCGAAGTAGACCCAGGACATGATTAGAAATGACGTCTTTTGGCTGCCTGAGGAACACCTGGTGTCCCTCCAGAAGAGCTGGAGGAGAGTGAAGTCTGGGATTCCCTGAGAACTTGCCTGGATAAGTGGCAGAAAATGGATGGGTGAACATTTGTAAATGTCTTCCTGTTTTCAATACCAATGTTCAGCCAATATATTGGAGTTTTGACTGCCTTCAATCATTCAGCAAATAAGATGATGTTTAACAACATCAGAATCATCTTTATTCTCCGGTTCACTTTGCTCTGTATGCAAGAAAGGAAACATTTTTAAAATAGGAGATAGAGATACAGATATATAGAGAGAGATAGATTTTTTTTAATATTTATTATATATATTTATTTATATATATATAGACCTTGCCCCAACCTATCATGTTCACACACCTGTTGAGGTCACCTGATGTAAGATGTGGATGGGGGTTGAGGCGCCTGGGAAGGGATCTCAGACTGCATTGTATGTGGCTGACAGTTGGTGTCGTAAGCCACCACCTCTGTACATAGATGGTCTCTTTAATTCCTCTTTCAAACCATCTGTCTTCTCGGTCCAAAATGTGAACATTGGCATCCTCAAAAGAGTGACCTTTGACCTTTAGGTGCATTTAAACAATGGTATTTGTGCGTCACTAGTAAAAACGTCATCACACGTCAGCTTTTGTGAATACGTTGTTAACTAATCTCTGACTAGACTCACTCAACTGGTCGTGTGATTCAACACACCCAGAGGATGTTTTTGATTGCAGAGCTTTAAGAACGAATAAGATCGTGGATCAGATTTATTAGAAACCTCTGATGGTGCCATGTGTCGAGCAGGATCATCTGCATGATTTGTAAACCGAGAGGACCTTTCACACTGCAAACATTTTAATGTGTAATGACCAAAAGCAGCACAGATGCAATTAGTTATATCAGTGAAACATTTCCAGGCATTGGCACACAGAAATATGGAGCATTTAATCCAGCTAAACATTTGTAGATGTTACTTTTTCTGGCTTTATTCTGATATGTGGGGGTTTTTTTTTTCACAATTGGATGGATACCAGTGAAATTGCTGTGGTGAGGTGCAGGGTTAAAGGCCCTGAGGAACGACCCCGGCCGGCTGATGGGGAGAAGTCTTTGCAGCAGACGACACTTTATTAACCTTAAAATGTAGTTATAAAATATCTGTAACTACTAATGTTTCTGTAGAAGCCACTAATAAAAAATAGTGTGTATGACTTTATTTTATAAAATTACTGACTTTTACGAGGTCCCTGCATCCCAGCTATTCAGTGCCTCAGGAATCTCCCACCATGGTCTTTAACATCTGTCACTCTTTTCATCCCTCTTTGTCCTATCTTCTTTTCAGTCCCTGGATGAAGACTGTATGCTGGAGGAGGAAGATGAGGGCTTGATAGAAGAGGAAGATGAAATTGATCAATTCAACGATGACACTTTTGGAGCGGGGGCCATCGGTAAGTCTTACATTTTTTTCTTTTTTTTACTCTGTCTGTTGTCTACACAGGCTAACCTAGGTGAGGTAATGGTGAGCTGTCCTGCTTTTCCTCATTTCCTGTCAAATATCTCCTGTTCTGATAGTGGACGTTAATATTAAACATGGCCAGACTTTCTAATAATGAAGTTGTAACCCCTGTGAGCTCAAAGCTCAGGCTTCAGTCTGCTCCAAACACCGTTTCACAGTTTTTGGGGTTTTTTTTCTCTTCTTGGGTCTGTCAGATACAGGCTGAACTGAGGGCCTGCACCAAGGCCCACTTTAAGATAAGTTATAGCCCTTTTCCACTAGTACCGGCTCAGCTCGGCTCAGTTTTTAGGGTTTTCCATTAGGTGGTAGTACCTGGTACCAGGTACTTTTTTAGTACCTGCTTGGTCGGGGTTCCAAGCGACCTGAGGCGATCCGAAAATGTGACGTCAATGGACTGCATGTCGCTGATTGGCCAGGGAGGGACGTCACTGGATGAGTCATTAGAGCGACTCCTTCACGATTCAAACCCGCCAATTTTGAAACCCGGCAACGAGGGAAATGGCTACACACAAACAACACTGTGTTCTGTCTCGCCGCCGACAGCCTTCTCTGGCTCTCTTCTTTTAACCCTGAGTCTGACAAAAAGCCGTCGACCGCGATCACCTTGATGTCCTCCATTGTTGTTTGTGTCGCATAGAAATGAAGTCAAATTGTAATGATAAACCACCGAAACAGTTGAGTCGAATCGCATTGAGTCGAGCCGAGTAGGTACTAGTGGAAAAGAGGTATTAGTGTTATGTTCTACTCTAACACAGTCTGCCAATAAAAACATAGAGAAGGTCCCCATTAAAGAGTCACATGACAGCCAAGTGATAACAGTAGATACAACACAAGCTTATATTAAATGCATGAAACAAAACTATATACAGCATAAAAACAGTTTGTACGCTCTCTGGAAAGCAAACGCCACAGCTCAAGTTCTGCATCCTCCTCATAAAGCAGAGGACCAGTGGGAACAATACAGAGTAAAGCTAAGGTGAACACACAGGATTTTTCTAGAGGAAAAATAGACTTTTCTTTTACTGAAATTTAGATTTTTTGATAAGTTTCTCAGTTCTGTTGTGGAGCATGCCATGAAATGTTTGAGAACCACTGGTATAAAGGAGGAGTTAGCTCTACGATAGCTGTGTCAGTCCATTAAGACATGGGTCAGAACTTCAATTAAGCCATGGCATTCCTCAGAGTTTGTTTTGTGTGTGACAGGCCAGATGATTTATAGGATGACATATACCCCGATTGTGTTTCAGCATCTGTTTTTTATGAGCACAGAGGCTCAGCCGTTCTCACCTCCTTTCATTCAACATGAAAAAACTCAGAGAGGATCTCAGATGTTACCCAGGTTTCCAGGTGGAGCAGAATCAGTTAAACTAGGCCAGTAGATCAGAGTTTTACTGGCCTCTTAATTTTGCTGGAAAAAAGCTCATTGTAATTATTTTATATCTTACTATGTATCTCAATCTATAATTTATTAGTAGATTTATATCAATAAGCTTTAAAATAAATGTTACAGCATTTAGACTCTCCCTTATATGCTTACATTATCGCTGCTAGACAGAGTGAGGGGTTGGGGGTGGCTGCTGTCAGCCTGCAGCTAAGTTTAATAATCTTTATTATAAGGAGCGTAGTAGTGCTCGACCCTAGGAAAACATTCTCTCACTTTCTGTATCACAGCACTGCCTCTCATTTAGACCCCCTGGTATACGCTGGGATTGCTGTCATTTTTCTTTGCAAATATTAGTAAGTCCAGTCTCCAAAGAGGCCACTTAAATGAACGGGATGATTGTATCACATGTATATGGATCCTCTGAGGGTTTTCTCACCCTCTTGAACAGGCTGTGTGTTTCATTTCCTTTTTCATTAAAAACCAGAATGGACCTGAGCTCTGGAGGGAAAAAGAAAAAAAAAAAGTGGAGGATCGCAGCTCAGATTGTCACAGAAAAAACTCACAACTTTTCCCTCCTGTCTCCGTTTTATATTTTTTTTATTTTTTTTTGTCTGTGAAGCCCTTTGACCTTTCACATGTGATTCTGGGCTACACTGATTTGATGTCCTTTTGTTCTAGATGACGACTGGCAGGAGGAACACAAGCGCCTCGCCGAGCTCGATGAGCGGGATGGGTTGGGGGCGGGGGCGGGGCTGGGGTTCGGAGAAGGGGGAATGGGAGGAGAGTCAGATTTAAGTACAAGTTCACACTCGTCCTCCACCCGACTCCCCTCTTCTGGGGTCCATCCCCCTCCACCATCATCCCTCGCTTCGCTCAGCTTCTCCACTTCGTCCTCTAGACTGCCACCATCAGGTAGGTGATTTCATTACACAAGAATCAGGTTAATCTTCTGGTCATTTGCACCTTTTAGGATAGTTTATATTGCTTCATAAAATGTTATCACGTTAGGTGGAGTCTGGCATGTTTTAAAGTCTGTAAACCTCTCACCTCAGATGTGGAGGATCGAGTGCGGGAAGGGGGCTTGGCTGAGTCTCTGGCCAGGCTGATCCTGGACGCCGACCCAGCCATCGCTGGGGTCGGAGCGGCCGAGAGACCCGGTCCATCCCCCAGCTCTTCAGGATCCGGCCTGTCTGCCCTGCGTGGGCTGGACCCCCCCAGAGTCCTGCCGCAGCCCTCCTCCATCCCGCACCCTACTCAGTCACACCAGCATCCCCATCACGCCCAGCACCAGCTGCCCCCTGGACTCCCTGCTTCAGGTGAGAATGAACAGATCGTCCACGTTGTATCATTAGAAAGTCTAGAATTCACTGGCTTTCTGTTTTTGAGCCATGCTGCGTTATTTGATTGTTCAAGGTTGTTTTATTGTCCTCTGAATCTCTCCTGAGGTGTCCTCAGTGCCACCTGCGTCTGGAAGGTCGCTGAATTGTTGTCACATGACTGTTGTCAGCTGAGTAGCTATGACTCAGCTGTGTTGTTGGTTCTTTTTTATATGAGCTGTTTAGTGCAAGCAGCTTTATTTTGGTGAATTTTTAAATGAGTAAGTCGATGGAACCGTGGTTTATTCAAGGACCACTGAAAAGTTGAAAATCTGTTTATTCCTGTTTTAACAGCTTCTGGCTAGAAAAGGTCTTTTCACTATTTTATTTTTATTGAAAGAAATTGTGGCTTTTTTAACCCACTGGCAGATTTTGGAGTTCAGAAGCTTGATTTTGATTTTGTGGCTGTGATGCTCAGGCAGATGTACCCTCTGCTTGCTAGCTAGTGATGACAGGAAGTTGTTAAAACTCAGCATGATGGGAGATAACATGGTGAAATCCTGTGTAATATTGGTAGACTCCAAAATTGCCCACACATTTACATGCAAAGATGGCCTGTATCAGAAATTTTGGAAAAGCCTTGTACATACTTGTAGCAATAAAGTCTTTGTTTTAACGTTTGACAGGAACCTAAACAGAACCACAGAAAGTTCACACCGTGTGTCCCTGACTGTAGGAAGCTGTAGGAGCCCTGCTGTGAGTGATGCTAGTAGCATTATTAGTGGTGTTGGCAGAGTTGCTGCTGTGCTTCAGGCCTCTACAGCAGAATCAGTGCTGCTCTTTATAAATTCTTTAAGTCTCTGAAACTGAGAGTGAAATCTCTCCCAAAGAGATTCCCACTGATGATGATCTCATGTTTCTGGTTTGTAGCTTAAATTAGTTTCATAAGCATGTAAGATACAAAATGGACTGAACACACAGCAAATTCATGTTTCCCTCTGCTTTATTGTCCAGTGTGTTTGCCCTCTTTAACCTGTCATTCTGCTTCAGGCCTTCCTCCCTCGTCCATGCTCAGCTACCAACAGCAGCAGCACTTGCTGCGCAGAGGCACCGCTCCGATGGGCCAGGTCAGTGTTTTTAACTCAGTATCTCTGTGCATCGTACATCAGATGTTGAAACGTGACAGGAGGGAGAAAATGTTTTCCTCAAGTGAAAATTTGCATTTTTATGCATTATATTAAATTACACCCCTAAAATTAACTTTTTAAAACTTTTTTTTTAAGATTTCCTGTCCTGTGTACATTTAACCGGATCACCTCAGCAGAATCTATTTAAGCCTTATGTGTATGAAGTTTTTATGTTTCCTTAAAGTTAATTTCTCTTTCTGTCTCTCGTAGATGAACTCTCACAGTATTTGGGAGAACAGCATGGGTTTTGGCCCTGTGAGCGTCGCCCCAGGATTGGTCACACACATGGAGGTGAGAAACACTTGCTCTGTTTCTTCACCAGACATCCGGGTCTGAGAAGCTCATCCTCAACTCGAGGAGCTTCCAGAAATTTTGTATTTTTATATTTTTAATAAAGCCACTACAGCGCAGTCATTTCACCTTTAACATAGTCAGAGAAAACTACAAGAAGTTTGCCTAATTATAAGTAAATATTTTTTTAGTATTGGTCTGCTATTTCTCGTATTTGTATTTGTATGCACAAAATTTATCTAAGTGTTCTGCACAGGTTTTATTCTGGAAAGGATCAAAAATAAAGAAATAAATAGCTAAATGCATTTATGTGCAATTAAAGGCACCAAAAATAATTAATTTATTTGAAAAGTTATGTAAATTAACTGCATAATGTAATAAATAAAAAGGAAAATTTAATGAGGATAAAAATGTTTGTCACAGATTGTTTCAGTAAGTCATTTGTTTTTGTCTTCATTTATCATAGAAGTCTCTGTCTCCCATATTAATCACTCTGTTGGTAATTTTGGCCATTATTTATATTTTTTATTTGTTTTTACTTCTATCATCTGTCTTCTCTTCAGGATAGTCCACTTATGTCCATAATCAAAGAGGTGGGACATCCTAAACGACCTCCTCAGGGCAGGAATGATGAAGGACAGGATCTGTCGGAGAGAGTTCCTCCTCCGCGCTCTTCTTCCCCTGTGATTGGCTCCCCTCCGGTGAGGGCTGTGCCAATCGGGACTCCACCCAAACAGCCAATGAGCCACGCCCTGAATCATCAGGTCAGTAACAGGAAGTCTTCTTTAAGATCCTTAGTGTTTCCTTGCTGATGGTTTTTGTCCATCAGTCTTCTGTCTTTAGTGACCCCTTCCTGCTGTTATCAGTGTACATGTGTTTCTATGGTACACTTAAAATGTTAGCTTATTCCCCGTAATGTGCTTTTAAAGTTATGAAGTAGCACTGCGACCTCAGTGGTTGCAGTAGGTACTACTGCTGCGTGTAGTTGGCTTTGTCTCTGTTAACCCTGTTCTGTGTGTGTGTTTGTGTAGATCCACCATCCCACAGCGGTTCATGTGAGAGCCCCGGTCCAGCACAGATACCCTGCTCCTTTCCCTGAGCGTCTGTCACCCAACACCCTCCTCAACATAGCCGTGAGTTTTTTTTTTTGTGAGGTGTGGACCTCACAAGACCTCTGAAGGTTTTCTGAGTGACTGCAGACTCATGTTCGGCAACTCCTTTATT
>VUQS01066764.1:0-10163 GCA_015108495.1 Heterochromis multidens | reverse complement strand
CAGATTTGGCTTCCAATGATTATGAAAACAAAATAAAATTATTACACTCTTACACACTTGGTATGTTCAGCTGGAGCAGGATGACTGAAAGAGCCTTTGGTCAAAAAGATCTATGTAGAGGAGATAAAAGTTTCTGTAGGTGAACCTGTGGAAGCATTATTAACGTTTGGCTGTCAGTTTTGGCTCCCACCAAAGAGGTTTTGCCTTGAACTGAAAGAATATCACCAGGACTGAATAAAAATATTTTAACCACTGATTTTTAGTGTTTAATTTACTCACCCTTAAATACATTTTTCTTTTAAAATAATAAGAAAATGCACAGACGTCTGTCAAGCAAGGAAACGATTCTATGCTGTATCTATATGTGGCTCAGTTGTGCTTGTGCATAGTCACACCCCCAGAGACCCAGAAAAATCCCATCGTCACTCAGTTTATAAAGGAATAAGTCAGATTTAGAGGTTCAGGGTCAGGCCAGCAGTTTCTTCCCGAGTCATGGTGACATCATCATTTGACTCTTGGCAAAATCGACCACGTTTCATTTTCATTATCGCCCCGGAGCTGACCTCACCTTTTTTGTGTTGTCAGAACTCTCCTCTGTGCCGCGGCCCGTTTCCTCCCAGAGTCGGTCCTGTTCTGTCTCAGATTCAACGGGCCCAGCTGCTCAACTCTCAGGTCAGCACCACTAACTCACACACACACACACACACACACACACTCACACTCACACACACACACACACACACTGTTCAGGTTAGTCAGGTGCTGTCTCTCAGGAAGGCTTAAGGAAGAGAGATAAAAGATCCCCAGTGACTAGATGGTCTCATTGTTTTAGATGATATAATATTGTTGGGAGAGTAACTTTGTGCTCAGTGTCGTCGTGCTGATGTTTTCTTATAAATACATGTTCGTTATCCTATTGTATTGATGACATATCCGCTAACGCTCCCTCTCTGATTCTTAAATGCCGTCTCTGTCCCCGTCTCTCCAGGTGGCAGGGTTCCCCCGTGGCGGTCCAGCTCCTCCTCTGCTGCCAGGTGGTGGAGGTTTCAGGCCCTTCTTTGGGGGTCCTCCTCATCCACATGGTCATCGAATGGGCCCGCCGCCCCCTCACGGGCCTCCTAACCACGTGCCACCCATCCGGCACAACACAACTCACCTCCACCCACAGCACCGCCGCATGCTCACTCAGCGCATGCAGAGCCGAGGAGGGTAAGGACACGCACGTGAAACACGGCTGTTTCCTTTCATTCGCTGAACAGACGCGTTGTCACCGTCTTGTTACGTCTCTACAGGGACCGCGGCAGGACTGGAATGGACCGGCGCAGCAGAGACCCCTACAGCAACCTGATGACTCAGAAAGAGAAGGAATGGGTGACTAAGATCCAGATGATGCAGCTGCAGAGCACAGACCCTTACCTGGATGACTACTACTATCAGGTGGGTTTTGATGAATGTTGGTTGGCTCGTATTGGTCAGGGGGTTATGTTCTTCAAGGATCATGAAAATAGTAAAGCAACCCCACATGGCCTCATAGCAGAAAGTCAGTATGATGACTGCTGAAATGTGCAAATATCGCAGGTTGTAGGCCACCCTTCGCTGCCAGGGAGCGGGCGTGTGAAAGGGAGAGCTGTTTGAAACCAGCTGTATAGCACAGAGTTAAATCCGTAACGAATAACCACATTTACAGGAGAGTTTCATACTTGTGTAGTTTCAGTATTTGTTGAAAGCCACTGTGTGTGTTTGTAGAACTACTATGAAAAAATGGAGAAGCGTCAGGAGAGAGAACGAGACAGCAGCAAGAAAGAGCACACCACCAAGCTCATCACTCCACAGGTGGCCAAGGTCGAACACACCTACAGACCAGGTAAATGACAGACGATGTGTGCTGTCACGCATCATGCTGCTCGAGCAGCTGTTCAGCACTGACTCGTGTTTGTCTGCAGTTCAGTTTGCAGGCTCTCTGGGTAAACTGACGGTCTCCAGCGTCAACAACCCCCGCAAGATGATTGATGCCGTGGTGACGACTCGCTCAGATGACGAGGTTTTTGCTTCTTTTTACATTTAAATGTTTTTGTAAAAATGCTGCTTCAGCTGCACTTTATCCTGAAGGTGGAGATGTTTCATTTTAAAACAAGGATGGAGGCTTAAATGAGAGGTTTGGTTCATACCTTGCTTTTTACCTCAACGTGACGTTATTATTAACCAGGCACTGGGCATCGTGGTGCAATCATGGACGCGTCTCAGTTTCAGAATCTTTACAGCCCCAGTTTGCAGTAGAACTTCTGAAGTTGCATCATGCTGACAGGTACTCACTGTGAGACCATCACCTAGAAGCAGCTGCAGGATCTTAGTCTCCATGTGCTGCTTGAAATTTGGTGAAGTCCGTCCATCTGATGTGGAACTTATTGGAGGCAGCTGATTATTTCTAAATGATATATAAATATTGTCACAAAGAGTTGGGCTTTGCTCGCCCCCCTGCTTCACCACTACAGCAGGTACACTGTAAGTCTGTGGGAAACACTGATTGTACACACATTAGTTTGTCTTCATGCTGGATTTGCCTCTCCCCCCTCCAGTTGGCAGTGAGTGTTACAGTGGATCAGCATCACTGTGAAATGAGTGCAGCTTCAAATGATACTGAATCCACTCCACCAGACCCTGACTGTTGCCTTCAGGTCTAACAAACCCCGGCAGTCTGATCTCAGTAATAATTTGATAAAAGCACTGTTGCTGTTTTGTTCCTGTTTTAGTCTTCTACCTTTCTGTATTCCTTCTAACTGAAACCTGAAGTATTTTCAGTAGTTTTAATCAGCTTTTCTCTGTTTTCTTGTAGGAGAAACGAGAGAAGCAGGTTTGGAATAAGAGGCGACAGATCCTGTACACTGTGGAGAAGGTAGGACGAGCGGAGCTCTGCACATCATGTCGTTGACACAAGCTGCAGGAAACGCTGTGGAGAAACGTAAAGACGGCTGTTTTTTCCTCCTTCCTGTCCTGCAGATGTACAGTTTGTTGTTGGAGGTTCAGGACTTTGAGAAGCGTTTCGTCCAGGCACCGGAGGAGGACCGTGAGACTCTGCTGGAGCAGCACAAAAGCAACACGGAGCAGCTCTGCAACTCTCTGCAGGAGAAAGAGTGGGACGACAGGTAGGAGGGGGCGGTCCTTATTCTTGTCCAGTCTGTGCCACCACAGGTAGGTCAGCAGTGTAACGTGCTTTCTTCTTCTCTTTCTCTCTGAAGAGTGAGTGACGAGCAATGTGTGATGATCATGTCGGTGAGGAAGGGCAAGCGGCTCATCTCCCGGCTCCTCCCCCTCCTGCCCTCAACACAAGCTACTGCTGTTGTCATGGCAATTGCCCGCAATCTTCCTGCCTTAGCCAAGAAGGACAAACAGGACCAGGTAACCACCGCAGGATGTGACATCACTTTCACACAGATGGCCAGAATAACAGAGATGGTGGATTAACAGCGAGCGTCCGACACGGTGGAGATGGAGCCTCCTCCCTTTTAGCTGAGTTAGAGCAGAACATTGTACACAGTCAGTGATCCTCCTCATGTGTAGCCCTGAGCTCCGTTAACCACCTCTGCCTCCCTTCAGGTGCTGTGCTGGTTAGTGGAGCCGGTTTCTGCAGTGATCCAGTCGTTATCAAGCTCCTCCCTCACAGATCTGCTCCAGGAGCTTCAGGGCAGCGAGGGCCAGCTGGCCACAGTGCTGCACAACAAGGTACGCTCCACACAATCACAGAACACCTCTAAGGTCAACCTGTGGCAAAAAAGTGAATACTCAGAACAAACGGGGTTCCTGCCAGTTCCTGTTATCCAAAGTGTCTGAACTTCTTGTTGTCCAGAGATGAAACAAACTCCTGATTTAAACTGCTGGAGCTCCTCTGACAGCACCTGATCACCTGATTACACCTGATCAGTGTTTGTGTAGCTCGTGAAGTGTAAATTTGTCATCACCTGCAGAAACACAGTAGGTGGGGATTGTACTCTCTCGTGGACACAGACAGCTGTGGACAGCTGTGCAGTCTTTCCTACTATTTTGTGTTGGATTCTCCCTGAAGGACACGTGCAGCTGGTTGATGTAGTGCAGCTCACAAACAATCGAGTCGCACTTATGTCCGCCTGCTGCCTCACGTTTATCGTTCAGTAACAAAGTTTACGTAAGGCAGACCTTCAAATATTCACATACATGAAAAGTTAGTCGGTCTGCTAAAGGCTCGATCTTGTTTTCTAACTTTTTTTTTTTTTTTATATATATATTACACATTTTTATCCAGAGACAAAAAAAACTTCCTGGTTTATAAACGTCCTCTCCAAAACTGAAAAAAGGTCCCCAGATCTTTTCAGACTCTCCTTTGCTTCTCCTTCACTGTGTTTTTCTTTCCAGGAGAAGTTTTAATGTCGTTCTTATCCAGTGTGTAGCATTTGGTCTTTGTTCACGCACACATACATCTGTTTCTGTTCAGTTTGGTGTGACGCTGCTCTATATGATCCTGAGTGAAGGGGAGAGGATGCAGAGCTCCGACCCAAACTGTCAGCTCATGGATGACAATCGATGGTGAGCCGTGTGTGTGTGTGTGTGTGTGTGTGTGTGTGTGTTCACACATCGTCGTGCTGTGGCTGTAACCTGAGACTCTCCAGGATTCACAAGGAAAACGGTGTCTCGTTTTTATTAAAATATTCCATCATATAACTGTATTTAGAGTAGTAATTTCATGTGAAGTACTGTGCAAAAGTCTTGAGCCACCCCTCATATTCTTTATTTTCTTTTATGTTTTTTAAAGTGCTCTTGAGCAGTAGTTCTTCAGGATTTCTGAAGGTCTTTCAAAGTTCTTCTTTGGACATTGGCTGCTTTTTCACTCATTTTCAGTCCAGTCCTTGTACCTGACCATTTTCAGAGGAATTTTTTTTTTATTATTAGGACACTTAATTGACCTCTGAATCATTCAAGCATAGAAAAGGCTCCTAACTCAACAGATGAACCAGTGCTGTGTCTGCACAAAACTGACAACTTGGCAAAGAACCAGTTTTAAATGTTATCTTTAGGCTCTTTGTTACCAGCAGCCTGTCACAGAAACACATCATTTATTCTCATTTCTTTAGTTTTCATTACAGTAAAATATTGTAAAACAGCTGCTCACCTGTTAAGTGTTACTTCCTGTGGTTTAGCTTTAGAAGTTAATGAAATTTCAAAAACCAGCATAAAAGTTCAACATTTTATACATTAATGTATCAGAACCGCTGAGCAAGGCATCTCACGAGCCCGGATGCTGCTTCCTCTGAACACGTACAGATATACGGAATAAAATTATTTATTGTTCTGAAGTTTTTCCTTTAAGTCTTAAAAATCAAATATAAATTGTAAGACTTTTTAAAGTGTTCAACAACCCACCTTAAGACTTTTTGTTCCTTCTTAAAAAACAGATCTTCTAAAATTCACTGAAGTTCTGGGCTGTACTATTGTGTAATACCAGTGTCCACCACAAGATGGTGCAGTGAGTCCATATAACCTTTATTTAACCAGATGAGTCATTACGAGCACATTGAGAAATCGGGGTAGCTGAAAAGTTAGGATTAAATCACCTCCATACACCCACTGGAAAACGCTGCCCCCACTGGGCAAAGTTTAAACTGAATTCTGTGAATTACGGTAAGCGTGTTTTAACGTTTTTATTCACGTATGTCTGCCGCTCCCTGCTGACCCACGCCGTCCACGCTCTGTCTCTCCTCTCAGGACTGAGTTGGTGTTTTCGGTGACAAGGGAGCTGCTCAGCGTCCCCTCCTCATCCCTCTCTCCTCCCCACTTCACCCCTCCCAACCTGCTCTCCCTCTTCTCACGCTACGTGGACCGGCAGAGGCTCGAGCTGTTACAGGACAAGCTACAGTAAGTCGGCAGCTGACGAGTGACGGCGTGAACACGTGACAGGGAAAAGTTAAAACTAACATTTATTCTCTGCCTGTTTCAGGATCTCTGCTGTGTCCAGGTAGAAGTTACTACACATCAACACAACCCCCTCCACACCCGATGCAGACCTTTTGTTTTTGTGTGTGTGCGTAAGAAGAGTGCGTGGTGTGCGCGCGCGTGTGTGTGTGTGTGTGCTCTCTTGAAGTGAATCCATGATGGATCATTTTAATCCAGCAGAATCTCTAGTCACTTTTGTTTTTCTTTGTGTTTAGTGTGTGTGTGTGTGTGTGTGTGTGTGTGTGTGTGTGTGTGTGTGTGTGTGAGAATGACAGTGACACACAGAGCGTCTGAATGGAAAAAAAATTAATGAAATCTGCATTTTTAAATATCTTGTTTACGAATGTGTCTGTGATGAACCTTCAGATTAAAGAAAGTATTTCTATTATATAAAAAATGCTGTCGTCTCTTTTCTCGTCTCCTTTCTGCACACGTGCAGTGTTCTGGACGATTCAGTCCAGTCACAAACAGCTAGAACCCACAACTGTGAATAAGCACAAATACACAGGGCTGTAAATGTTATCCAGGTTATTTCACTGGTCTCCCCAAAAAATACCTTCTGTAAGGAAAAAACATGAGCCTGTAGGAAGAAAAACCATATTCTGTCAGTGTGAGGTACTCAAAGGTAAATAAATGTAATGGTGTTATTTGTGTCCGCGAGCGTGGGGTTTATTTACGCAGCATCCAAACAATCATTCGATTAACTTTGTGGATCAAAACAAAATCAGGGTTTGGAGCTCAGCGAGGAAACTTCAGAGTTTACCCGGGTCACTGTTACGAAGGTGCTTCACTTCTTATCAGGTGCATCTCCATGGTAACTATGTTTGAGATAAGAGATCAACAAACACGAAGCCAACGCCAACTGACCAATCAGTACTCTGGAACAGAGTCAGTGTTCCTGGAAGGTCCCTCAGACCTCGGTGCACAGGAAGGGTCTAAAGCAGTGATCTCCAAAGTGTGGAAATACTTTTTCTTCTATTAAATTCAGTTCACTGAAACTCTTACGTCTTTAAACTTTCATATATCCAACAGGACAAACAGGATGAGAGGCACTTCTATGGGCTGAATCAAATAATAATCCCTGGTTAAGATTCTGGAGGATAAAATCTTTTAGGATTGGTTTCTAAATTTTTTTTTATTTTAATTTTTTTTGGTCAGTTTCTTCTTTTGGAATCCTAAAAGTCTTTTGACTTGGTTTTTGTAATTTAGTTTAAAATTTTCATGAAATATTTGCATTTTTAAAAGAAACTCTTCTTCCTTTTCTGACCTATTTTTGACCCTGACCCCATTTTATTGGCAAATTAAAAAAAATCATCAGAAGATCAAAATTAATGAATGAAAACAACAGAAATACCAAATTTTCTGCTAATGTGATGATTAAAGGTTTGTGTGGATCGTTATCAGGCTGCTCTAAAAGCTCCCTGACAGGAAAGAGACAGATTAGCATCTCCTCACTGGAATTAAAGAAAAACTGAAAAACTTTGCAATTTAGCGTTGACAAGTTCTTTAGATTTAATCAAATATGTCAAATCAATTTTCTAATAGGAGGCTAAAAATGCCTCAAAACTAAACACTGAAATTAAAATGACTTCCTGTTGGGTTTACTGTCTGTATCTTGATGCCTCTCCGGGTCGATGACCTTTCAGGATTTACTAGTCCAGCATCGTGTCTTCAGCTCTTACCCGCTTCCCCCTGATGAAGACACAGAGTAAAGTGGAGAAATGAGATAAAGGGAAAGTTTCAGTCTGGTTAAAAAGCAGGTCAGATACATATTTGTATGACGTAGATGGGCGTAGCTTTCAGGTCTGACAGGTGAAGCTTAATAATGGCCAGCAGGGGGAAAAACGCAACTCCTGCTGTATGGAAGACTTCCTTGATTTATGACTTTAATAAATAATTTTCTGGTGAGTTTATGACCTTTAATAGCGAGTTTCTAATCTTAATAAATACAAAACAATGTTTGTCTGGGTTTTTTTTTTAATAATGAACCCCATCAGACTCAAAAAGGACAATAAAGCTGGACGTGCTTTACCGTGTGATTGACACTCTGCTAGCCCTGACTGTCCCACGCTTTCCCAGCCAGACAGCTTCCAAACACCAAGGTGGTGACAGCAAAAATGTTTCATTAACTAACAGCTGATTTCATGGTGGACATTCTCATATAGTCTGTGCCGTGCTAGATTGCATCAGGTTTCAGGAAAATTAGTATTCCAGGAAAACCAAAAGGTGCTCTCATCCTCAGACTGAACAACCAAAAGGCTACAGACTTGCTTCAATATCTCATCAGTGATGGGGATGTGATCTCCTTTCCATCAGTCTACACTCAACTCATAATGATGAAGGACATTTTTTAAAAATCAAAAATATTAAATGTCAAATTTACAAAAGTTTTCAGACCCTCGACTGAGTACTTTGGAGAAGCACCTTTGAAGGCTTGTTGGGTAATCTTATCCAAAGTTTGCACACCTTCGCTTAAGTAGGTCATCCCAGGCTTCCTGGACAAGGATCCTGACAAGCTCAGTGAGTTTGGATGGGAAAGGTCTGAACTGCAAATGTGAGTGAATCTGAAGCTGATGATTTCCTGCTGTGTGCTACACGTCAGAATACAAAAACATCTTAAACTTGATTCTGTGTGAAAATGGCTCAAATGTGATGATGATGTGACTCCACACGAATTAAAATGTTGCTCCATTAACTGGCAACTATTTGCATGACAGGAAGTCTAGTTAAAATGTGTCAGCTATTAAGCAGGAATCAGCCACACACATCGTACCGTGATTACATCATATCACACAGCACTTGGCCTGGAAAAACTCTTGGATGAGCAGACGAGTCCAAACTCACACCTGATTAAGACCAACCTGCAGCAAACATCCATCTGTCTCGAGTTCATCACTTGAGTTCATCCATAAATAAGCTTTTGATGATGAACCGACTTGAAGGTATTAAAACATCTAAGATCTTACCTGCACAGTTCACCTCAACAACAGAGGAGGAAACCCATGGATTTACAGCTCCACAGTCCATCAGTGCAGACTCGGATCCATCACAGTCGGAGAAAAAACGCCACACGGGTGTTTTGCTGGGTAGACTGATTGCTTTGGTTGAAACAGCAGAACCACAGCCCAGCTGTCTGCACACCACAGCGGCATGCTTCAGGTCCCAGACTGTGGACTCTGCACTCACCGGTTTGGTTTCATTCTCGTTGTTAATCAGCAGCTTCCCAGCACAGACAGTGTAGTTGTCACCATCTCTGAGCACTCCATCGTCCAAAATCACATCTGAATCATCTGTTAGGAAAAACCCAGACACGTCTAAACAAGGAGGAGTGTGGGAAATCCATTCAGATGATGCAATTACGTTTCACCAAAGTCATGAGAAAGAAATAATGCTTTATAGAACTGTAACAATAAGAGGTGAGAGAGAGGTGCTGGTCACCATTACAGACCAGACCATAAAAGGATATGGAGCCAATGTGGGATCCTTCCTCCACTTCTTCTTTCAGCTGCTTCCTTTAGAGGTCGCCACAGCAGATCATCTCCCTCCATCTCCTCCAATCCCATCATCCTCCTCTGTCACACCAACCCTCTGCATGTCCTCCTTCACTACATCCATGAACCTCCTCTGAGGTCTTCCTCTTTTCCTCCTGCCTGGCAGCTCCATCTTCATCCTCCACTCTCCCTCCTCTGCACATGTCCAAACCATCTCAGCCTCTCTAACTCTGAGCTGTCCCTCTGATGGACTCATTTCTAATCCTGTCCATCCTGCTCACTCCTAATGAAGATCTGAACATCTTCAGCTCGGCCTCCTGTCTTTGTGTCAGTGCCACTGTCTCCAAACCATCCATCACAGCAGGTCTCACTGCCATCTTTAAACCTTCCCGTTCACTCTTTCTGCTGTCCTTCTGTCAAAGCAAACATCTCACCTGTAGTGCTCAGCATGAAGCCATACTGCTGCTCACTGATCGTCACCTCTCTTCTTAACAGAGCTTCAACAACTCTTTCCCATATCTTCATGGTCTAGCTCATCATCTTTATCCCTCTGTAGTTACTACAGCTCTCCACATCACCTTGTTCTTGAAATTCTCCATTCCTCAGGCATCCTCTCACTCTCCAGGATTGTGTTAAACAATCTGGTTAAAAAGTCCACTGCCCTCTCTCCTAGACATCTCCATACCTCCACAGGTATGTCATCTGGACCAA
>VUQS01066763.1:0-27721 GCA_015108495.1 Heterochromis multidens | reverse complement strand
AGGGGGCCTAAGGGTACATCTTTCACCATCTTACAATGCTGTGATTGCAGCCATTCCCCAATCTCTGTGAATGGTACTCATGGCCATTGATCAATGGTCATGACAATTTGCATACTAATGATCATGAAACTGACCTTATGGCCCATTGTTAGTCAGTGGTGTTAGTTTCGGTCATTATGCAAATGTACTGTTTATAAGGTTGGGGAATCCTGCAGTCAGCTGAGACTGAAGAAGTCACTTGAATAAGTTGACGAAACGTTTCTCCCACTAAAAACGCTACGTCCAGATGAACAGATTCAGCTTTTTGGGGCTAATAATGAGACATTCAGCTTTAACATAGTGGAATTTAAAAAATCAAATATAATTGCTATTATCTTATTTAAAGAAATAAATACACATACAATCTTCACACATGGCAAATGGATAAGTCATAGGTGTCTGATGGGTCAATTATGAAATTATGATGCATTTGAGAATGACCTAAATCTTGTTGAAATTATCTCTCAGATATCTTTTAAAAAAAAGTCACAGAGGGTGTCATTACAAGTTATTCTAACTCCCCTTAAATGTTAAGGCACATTTTATCAGTTTGTGTCAAACTAAGTGCTGAGATCATTCCTCTGGTACTTAAAGGATTACTCCAATTATTGACACACCAGAGTCTCTTTAAAGGTCTTGGTGAGTACTATGGAATATGTGAGCAACAGTGCATTAATCTTTTTGTGGCTCACAGTGTGTGATGTTTCAGGCCGTGCAGTGGTGTTGTACGTGCTTTTTTCCGTTATGTTGCAGAGTTTCCTGAGTTAAGTTGACTGGCCACTTGGTCAGTGTTCTGCATGGGTACTTTAAACTTCATCTAAGCTTCTGTGCCCATCTCTAAAGCAGCATCCACACTGGAAGCAACATGGCGACCAGAAAACATAGAAAGTGAATATTTAGCTACTTCAAGCGACTACATGTACTACTTCATGCTTTCATGTTGTTTACATCTTATGCTGATCCTATCATCTGAATGTCGCAGCAGAAATCGAGACTCATCAGACCTGTGTTAATTGTAGCCTCAGTTTCCTGTTCTTAGCTGACAAGAGTGGCACCCGGTGTGGTCGTCTGCTGCTGTAGCTCATTTGCTTCAAGCTTTGACAAGTTGTTCTGCATACTATGGTTGTAATGAGTGGTTATTGCATTACTGTTGCTTTCCATTTTCCTTTGATCTGACATTAACAAGGCATTTTAACTCAGAGAACTTCTGATTACTGGATATTTTCTCTCTTTTAGACCATTTTCTATAAACCCAAGAGATGGTTGTGTGGGAAAATCCCAGTAGATCAGCAATTTCTGAAATACTCAGACCAGCCCGTCTGGCACCAACAACAATGCCACAATCAAAGTTACTTAAATCACCTTTCTTTCCCATTGTGATGCTCAGTTTGAACTTCAGCAGGTCATCTTGACAATATCAGTTGAACAGGTGTACCTAATAAAATTCCTCCTGATAGTTAGGTTTAGTAAAGAAGTTTAAAATGCCTGTTTAGGTTAAGTTGACATCCAAATTGGGTGGTTATGGATTAGATGCTCTGTGAATTAAATATGTGATTAATGTTGTAGCTATGTAACAGAAATGAGGTACAAGTTCTTAAAGCTAGGCGCTAAAAGCAGTGAGTATATACACAATGTATGGCACTTTGGGGTATTATTTCTTGAGTTTTTCTGCTTTGGACATTCACTTTTTCAACACTTTTTTTTTTTTAAATGCAAGACTTACAGTGCTTTTTCTAATGCATACAATACATCTGGGGCAATTTTTGGTCTGTCCAGTATCTTGTCCAAGGAAACGTTAGAGTTAGCAGTCAATCTGCTATAGCTCCTAAGCCACTGTTAACTAAATTTATTGACATTTAAAAAAAAAAAATCAAATAATTAGTTTCATGTGAGGAGGAAAGCAGATCTTGAAATGAAAGTTATGTGAACTATTACTTTAATATAAACTGAGTCAGAAGTTGAAGGCTATGTGAACAGGATGACGCCTTCTTGTCTGCTAGTGAATTTTTAAAAAATTATTGTGTTGTCTGCACCCACTTCTCTGTCTTGCAGGCGGAGATCGTTAAACGGCTGAACGCAATCTGCGCCCAAGTCATCCCCTTCCTCTCTCAAGAGGTAAGACTCAAAAATGCCTGTCACTGTGAGTTAAGAAGGAGGTGGGTGAGAGAGAGTCAGAGAGCGGGAGGAAGGAAGACAGAAAAGAGGAGAAGTGTGTGGTGGATTTTGAAGCAAGAGAAAGAAAAATATGGAGACACATACACACACGTAGACACACACACACGTACAGATTATCCTGGGCTAATCCTCCCTGCTCAGGATAGGCAGATATGCTCTGAACTTATCAAATGTCTCCCACTAACATATGCAGGAGCCAGCGGCTGAGTGTGTGTGAGAAAATACTTTGTGTTAAAATACATTATAATTGTGTGCACATACAGTAGTGGGTGTGAGAAGTGTTTTTATGCAGTGTTTATTGTGAAATTTTTAGGTGTGTGTGTTGAGCTGATAAATCCTTCCTCTGAGGAGCTGACAGTGTGTGTGTGTGTGTGTGTATGTGTGTGTGTGTGTGTGTTGAGGGGTGGGAACAGCAGGAAGGAGTGAGTGTGGACTCCAAAAGCTCTCCTCCAGATTAGCCATGGATTAGGAGGGTTTAGGGTGGATTAGGAATAATGGCATTAGACTGTGGTGCTGCTACATAGCCCTGAGGCCTGCAGAGAGGGGAGGCAGGGAGAGGAAACCGCTTTGTTTTGGTGCACAGCCTTGTTTACTGCATGTGCAAATAAAATGTAACACATTCATATTATTGTTGTGCAGCAAATCACATCGACTGTGTCTGTGTATTTTTGTGAACACGCTTTGTTTTTATTTTTCTATTTTTGTCACTTTCTGATAATGTTTTGTTGGTCTTTGGGGGTATGTAAGTGTGATTGTTTGTGATAAGGCAATAAGTTTGTGTTAACTTATTTGACAAAAATCAAAGCTTTTTCCTGTTATTTTTGAAAAACTGATAAACAAAGATTATGCTTGAGTAAATGAAATCCCCCAGTTAACATTACATATAAATAGATTTTATGGCTCTGGCATAAAAAACTTTGGTCTTCTGTGCGTAATAAGCCTTTTTTCAGATCACATATACATTCCTTTTGCAGTCAAATTTTGATTGACATTTCCATTTGCAGGTAATGTAACTCAATACTGTAAAGTTTTGGTATCAGTACCAAAATTCAGTTACAACAGTGGCATCTGTTTCTGTCATGGTTCTAGGTCTTTGACCCAGTGTTTTAGTGTTTCAAGTGTTGAATCTTGTTAATTCTTCATAGGTTTATTAGTTTGCTTACTGTTCCCTTAGTCGTGTCTCTGTGTTTATTCTTTAGTGTCTCCTGGGTTAAGTCGGTCTTGTCTTTGTGTCTGTCTACTCTGTTGCCTACTGTATGTCAAGCCTGTACATCTTAGTCCTGGCCTCTGTATTAGTAACTTTCTGTTTTATTTTGATAGTCCCTTGTCTCTTGTGCATTACGTTCAGTTTTGCTTCCCCTGTCCCGTTATGTCTGATTTGTTCATGCTGTGTTCCCCAGCTGTTTCCACTTCCCTAATCTTCCTCTTGTGTATATATTGTCTCAGTCTCCCCATGTCCTTTGTCGATTCGTCTGCTCATTCACTGTGTTTCTAGCTCTTGTGTCTCTTAGTGCTGTCCCAGTTTTGGTCTTGTAATTGGAAGGTTTCAGTTTTTTTTGTATTTCATGTTTAATTTCTTGTTCTCTGCCTGCCTTGTGTCCTGCATTTGGATCCTCCACATAAACATTCGGTTTGCATCGCCCGCAGAACGTGACAGTACGAGCCGACCAGTAAGGACCCAGCAAACGCCTTTATGGGGCTCAGCGAGGAGGTTGACAGACTGAATAAGATTACCTCTCGTATCCAGGGGTCCACGGACTTAAAGACGCTGTCTGTTGGTTTGGCAGCCATGGACACCATCACTGGGAGGGAACCACAGCTGCTCCAGTTAACATAATTAATGTATGGTCTCTTGGTTTCCACAAGAGAGCGGATACGAGCCTAGGAGTTGGCTCGCTCCTCCAGTGGCTCCTCCTCCCCGCTACAGCTCCACACCCAGGACTCACTACCCCTGCAGGCTGTTTTCCCCTCACCCAGACCAGTTTTCTTTCTGGCTAGCCAGTGGTCAAAGGATGAGGAGCCTTCCCCAAATCCTCCTCCATCTTTTATCAGGAAAAGACATCGCTCTCGCATTTCACTTCCTCTCCATGGCGAATCACCTCTCCTGCCTCGTCGCCACCATTCAGCTCTCCTTCCTCAACGCCGCTGCCCTGCATGCCAGAGGTCCTGCTGCCTGGTCCATCAGCTTCCTCTGCCAAGGGGAAGTCTCCGTTCCCGGAGACTTTGCTTTCTACTTCTGAGTTAGCTGAATATCCGACTGTGTTATCTGTTTCCAAACTGGCCAATAAAAAGAACTTTTTCTCTCGTGCTCTATCCGAGCCAGAGAAATTAAAGACAGAGACTTTGGTTTCCTGCTCCAACAGTTTAAAGACTGTGTTTTCTGTTCCTCAGTCTGAGTGCTTTATTTTGGAGACCGTGAATAACAAAAGGGTTTTTTTTTAGTCTGAGCTGATTAACAATAAAGAATCTGAGTTTAATGTCTCTCAGACCGCAAACAAAACTTTATCTGATGTTTTAGAGACAGCCTATAACAAAACAACGATGGGAGTCTCTGAAACAGTCAATGGTGATATATTGTTTGGGGTTTCTGAGCCAGTTAATTACAGTGAAGCCGAGTTTAGTGTATTTAAAACATTAAATGAAGCTGAGTTAGGTGTGTCTGAGGCTGCCAAAAATAAAGTAATGTCTGATGCCTCAGAGGTAGCCAGCAACAAAATATTTTCTGCCCCTGATTGTTTTGTTCCCAGGCTGACCAGTTTCAAACCTGTTTTTTCTGAGTCGTCTAATTCAGAGACTGAAGTGTGTGTCCATGAACTGAATGACCATAGACCTAATAAGTTTGAGCCTTGTGTTTTGAAATCCACGGTGGAAAGACTGTTTTGTGTTAAAGAGCCGGCTCATTCAGTGACTTTTTGTCCTCTGCACCCAGAGACTGTGAATTGTGTGTCTGTGCAGGCCTCCGCCGAGACTGCCTATGGTTCACAGCCTGCACCCCCAGAGACTGTTTGTAGTACATATGTGCAGGTCCCTCTAGAGACTGGTTGTTCTGCACCCAAGCAGGCCCTTCTAAGGACTGTTCATGTTTCACTACCTGCATCCTTAAAGACTGTTGCTCCATCAGGGGCCTCCCCAGAGTCTGAGTACCTGGCACCCGTCCTAGCTTCCAGCGTGGGGGTGGCCAGGCCCCAGCCCATTCCTGCACCCGATTCTTCCCCCAGGGTGAGGGCAGCCAGGCCTCAGCCACAGCTTCAGCCTTCAAAGAGGTCTGCAGAGCAGCCCCAGCCTTCAGAGTTTGCTGTGGGTCCTGCGCAGCCTCAGCCTCAAAACAAGTCTGCTGTGGGCCCTGCGCAGCTCCAGCCTGAGCAGTCAGAGCCTGCTGAATGCCCTGCGCAGCCCCAGCTTCCAAAGTTTCTGCGTCCCCCAAGTTTCCAAGGTTTCCTCTGTCCACTGAGTCTCTTCAGCCCTGTGAAGAGCCTGGGCCAGAGGGTCTCTGCTCCTGCCAAACCACCTGATGGGCCACTTCTTCTCTTCCAACGCAGGCCTCGATGGTTCCACTGTCTCCGCCGCTGACCTTGCGGCCGGCCTTCTGAGTACCTTCGTCCCTGCTGCTGGCCTCAGTCCCTGAGTCTTGCCCTGTGGCTGGGTAGACCACCAGAACTGTTTGTTTCTGGACTCCTATGCTCCCTATTGTGTTTTTTCTTTTTTTTGTTTTTTTTGTTTTTGTTTTGTACCAGTCCCTCCTTCCGGGCCCCCTCGACCCACCCGGTTCAAGTTGGATTTTGTTCTTTTGGGGCTGTCGGGAGCCGGCCCTTTGGGGGGCGTACTGTCATGGTTCTGGGTGTTTGACCCAGTGTTTTTGTTTTGAGTGTTGAATCTTGTTAATTCTTCATTGTTTTGAGTTTGAGAAATGACTTTAGGTTTATTAGTTTACTTACTGTTCCCTTAGTCTTGTCTCTGTGTTTATCCTTTAGTGTCTTCCGGGTTAAGTTGGTCTTGTCTTTGTTTCCATCTACTCTGTTGCCTATGTCAAGCTTGTACATCTTAGTCCTGGTTTCTGTATTAGTTACTTTCTGTTTTATTTTGATAGTCCTTTGTCTCTTGTGCATTACGTTCAATTTTGCTTCCCCTGTCTCGTCATGTCTAATTTGTTCCTGCTGTGTTCCCCAGCTGTCTCCACTCCCGTAATCTCCCTCTTGTGTATATATTGTCTCAGTCTCCCCATGTCCTTTGTCGGATTGTCTGCTCATTCCCGGTGTTTCTAGCGCTTGTGTCTCTTAGTACTGTTGCAGTTTAGGTCTTGTAATTGGAAGGTTTCAGTTTCTTTTGTATTTCATGTTTAGTTTCTTGTTCTCATTTATCAGCCAAATAAATGGCTCACTTCTTGTTTACTCTGCCTGCCTTGCATCCTGCATTTGGGTCCTTCACATAAACATTCGGTCTGCATCGCCCGCAGAACGTGACAGAAAGTCTGGCTCCTTGGAAGCAAAATATAAAGGAATGAGTTGTGACTCAAGACTTTTGCACAGTACTGTAGATATTAAGTAGCAAGTATCACCCTACTCACACACTTGTTCATGTGTATTACTGTACACAGTGTTGCCAGTTTAGTAGGTAAACCAGGCTAAAAGTACTGCATACAGCAGTTCTGTGATTAATCCTTCTGTTATTCAGCCTTCCCTCACTGATTTATGTTAAATTACAATTTTGTAGAGCTACATCCAGTTTTTGTAGTTAACAAAAATGTTAAGACATAAGAATATTACATTAGCATGTTAATTATGATAATATATCAAGACACAGACCGTATAAGCCATATAATGAAAGAAAAACAACCTTAAGATGAGTTCACTAAGGATAAAGCTACTTGCTAGACTTGTAAAACAACCTGGACACAAACTGATTATCTGTACTTGGTCATGACATTGTCATTAAGTGCTTGTTTTACCTCATGGATCATGATGATGGTGCTGTTTTACTAAAACAATACAGGCTGTTTGATTATCATCTTCTTTGATCTGCAATCTTTTTGCTTTAAATGACAGAAACTAATCCACTGTGTATAGGCATTTTTACCACCTGAACAAGACAAACATCAAAATGCATCCCCTACAATATTTTTCTGAATTTTACAAGTAAACATTACAAAGAAAACCGCTTAAAGTCTTATAGGAGATCACATTTATTTCTTCATCACAATCAAAAGCACAGTTGCACTATATTTTAAAAAGTTATACCAGGGGATTGTTTTGAAATAAACCTGCACCCTATGGGAGATATCTCTTGCTTCTTGTCTTCTCTTTACTTTCATTTCTCCTCTGCGTGAAGCAGAAATCCTTCCCTTCCTCCTTTGCCAGTAAACTTACTGACCCTCTTTGCTGCAGCAGTAGTGCTCATCTCTGCATTGACTCTCTCTGTGGAGAAAATCAATAAGCACAGGTCAAAACAACCACCGAAGGAAGGAGTACTGGTAACACTGTAAAACCATCAGCTCAGGATTTACGGGGGATGCAACCACAGTCTAAGCAGTAAGTAACGTGCTTGGTGCAATTTTACTTGTATGTATTTATATTTAACCAAGCTTTCGTCAATGATTACTCTTAAATATTTATTAAAGTACATTATTTAGAGAGACATGAACTGCAGTCAATCAATCAATTTTGAACAGAGTGAAATTAAAGACAAATTCGCTCACACACATTTGAGACAAACCTCTGATAAGCCTAATGTGAAGACAACAGTCTTTCCCCTTTCCACACATGCCTCTCGCCTCTCAGCACTCTCAGCTCTCATCATGAATGTGCCGCCACGAAGTATCTTTGGCTCCACGCCTGCTGGTGTCCATGCTGCACTCGAGCTCCTTATCAGGTGTCAGATGTGGGTCTGGTGTCACTGAAGTCCTGTCCATTTCCCTTCACACCCTGCTTATTGAGCTTCAATGCAATGACCAAGGACCATTACAAGGGCCAAGTAACAAAATAAAAGCAAGCAGCTAAATACTCTTTATCCCTTTTTCTTTCTTTCTTTTTTTTTTTGAATGAAGATCCAATACCTATGACATCTTGAAGTCTTTATGCTAATATGTATACATATGTGAGCAAACAAAAAATTAAAATTAAAGTCTTATATAGGGAAAGGGAAATGTAGTTTACAAATTTTTTGGATTATAGCAGAGGATTCAGGATTGTTCAGGGTCATAATGCTACATTTATAATCTGCTGCACTCACAAAACATCATCTCATCGTCTCTATTGCTTCATTTTGTTCCCACACATAAAGTAGGTCTGATATTTGCCACAGTTGCTTGGTGTTTGAGACTCTGTTCATGCTCTGTTCAATCATTGAATGTGTAAAAAAAGACGGACATAGTCACTTTGATTTCATGCAGATTTGTGAATTCCCATTGTGAAGCCTCAAGTCTGAAACTGGGGCCTGTGTATGTAAAGGTAAAACCACATCCTAAAGAATACCCAGTTTTATTGTCCATTTCACTCCAAGCAGCAACCTCCAGGGCTGAAAAATGAAGCCAATATAGAAGTGCCAAAAAGTGTAGTTCCCCTATTGGCCACTTGAGGCTGGATCCAAAAGTGAGTCAATCCCTACTGACTCCTATTGGACTACCCAGTTTTATTTAAAACACATTTAAAAAGCCTGGTGGAGCAAAACCATTTTTGGTTTCTACTTAAGTTCCTCACATGACATTGTGCATACATTGCTCAAAAAGTATCCGTCCGACGTGATACAACCACCGGTTGTAGGGAAAAATGTCTATTCCCCGACTGGTTGGCAGTGGCTCTTGGACATTCCTGGCTGTTGTGTCAGATTGCCACTGTTGCTTGCAGTTTTTCATGTTTGTCTGCAAATACTCACTAACTACTCGCTGATCGGTAGTAAAAGTAAAAGAAACTACGACACAAACCGGAAATGGAGAAAGTTTGCCTTCAAAGTAATTTCCATTTTGTGTCACACTTTTCACAGTTTCGTTGCAGCTGGAAGGGTAGCTGGACAGTGTTTGTAGACAAGTTCATCACTTCCATTCAAACAATGGCTGTAGCTATGCTAGCAACCAAAACAATCACAAGGTTGTTTTTGCTAACTGTTGTGGAATACACGTTTTTCCTTAGTGACAGGTGATCGCCAGGAGGTCACCGACCGGTTTGTGGGCCTGTGTAACTGGGGCTTTGGCAATCATTTTCCCAGTAATTTACATCAACCTCTAGCAACCACTTTCAGGAATCACAATCAGAAAATATTCATTTTTCTCTGATGACCGATGATTGCCAAAAGGTCGTGGACGAGTCTCTAATAAGCTAGCACGCCAACTTCTTGTACAAATATGGTGGCTACAAAACACTAACAAAGCACCAGTGTTAAGGCCTCAAAATGTGTAGTCCAAACCCAGTGGGTTATATCACGATGGTTACATTTGTCTTTTGTATGTGCTTTGTTTTACTCTAAATAGGACCATAACTTACAAAATACTTACTGTATTCAGTAAGACTTAAGACTCCTCAGGAAAGCTATACTGTATTAAAGAACGATGAGAAAAAGGGTATGGGTGCTATACAATCTGGAATATTTTTGCAAGCACTGTCATTGCTCCATCAGCTAGTCTGCCGAGTTAGCCTCTGGAAGCCACAGCATATTTTCAGGTCTCCCAGTGTAGCCAGCAGATATCTGGGGAAAGTTTCTGTCCACTAATTATTGTTTGTAAGTGCAGATTAATTTCAAAAGAGCAAATAAAAAGCTAAATGGTCATCACACAATAACCTATTGTAAGATGATGCATTTTCTCAAATCCCAACCCTCTTTTTCTCTTCACGCAGACTGTTTATCAGCATGCAACCAAAGGCTGCCTGAGTGGTCAATATCACTCATATACTTGAGAAAGATGAGCAGAATACAAACGGAAGCCAAAAAGTTTTTTCACCAGATTCTACATATGCGTATTCAGAATCTGTTTATAAGAATTATAAGAATCTGCACTGGCTTCACTTGTCAGAAATGTCAGAACAATAAAATAAAGTTATTAATCACTGTCAATAATTGGTTGGATTCTGCAATTACCAATTACCAATGACTGCTGATCATCGATAAAAATAACTGTAAATAAAAACTGTTGCAAGACTCAGAAATCTAACACAAATGTTAAACATCTGCATTATTGCCTTAGAGATGGAGTCAAAGGCAACATTTACACAGTGTGCAAAGACCTACTACATGGTTCAAGTGTTTTTATGTTTATACCAGATAGTTTAACAAAGCTGTTCAAGCCTTAATTACAGAACTAAACAAACAATTATCAGGCAGCCCAGTGCTTTGCTTGCAAAGCTGCTAACAGCATAGTGTAACTGAGAAAGTCCCATCCTGAATTCTGCAGGGTTTGGAAAGTCCCACCGTGGGAATATGGGACATCAAAGCCAGCAGCTCAACACCAGGATAAGTGAATGAAAAGTTCAGATGCAACATTTTCTCCTTGACATTATTGGCAATTAGCTGCTGATAAGTAAGCAGGAAAGGCAGCAGACAGTGTGTGTAAATGCCATCAGAGGGCTTACAGAGAGCTACAACAACACAGTGGTCTGAGCAGAATGAGGATCAAGAGATAATGCTGTCATGCACGCACACACACACACACACACACACACGCACTTATACACACACTAACATCAGGAAGCACTAGAAATGCAAACTGTTAAATGATAAAAGTTCTTCTTCATCCACATATGAACATAGCTAAAGGGCAACAAGCGTCATCATCACACAGTCTAAGGAAAAAAACATCAAAAGATTAAGTTAGGTATAAGTTCAACTGAAAAAATCCAAAATTACACTATCACTGGCTTTCTTGATCACTCACCCATTTCCTTCGACATTTCTGTTTTGTCCAGCTCCGATTGCTTAGAACCACCTAAAACATATCATTCATTTTATATACTGCATCTCCTTCCAGCAGCTGAATCAGTCCACGAAATATTAATAGGGTCAGCTCTTTTTCTGGTCAGTTAAAGATACACAAGGACTATTTCAATAATAAACATAAGATACATGAAATCTGAGGCAAAGATAACTCATTTTTAACATATTATATATACATACATATATACTTCAAATTGATTGTTAATTAGCTAAAACGCTTTTTTAAATAATGTGTGTTAGCAGCAGAGCTATTTAAAAACATATGTATGGGATTATTGAGAGTGAAATTTGAAAGAAGCAGGAAGGTCTTTGGTTTTAAAACTGTGCAGGAAGCTTCCTGTGGAGGGCAACAAATGACCTCAGGTTTAAAGGCATCTTAACATAACACACCTTTTTTTTTTTATAGAACCATTTTTAAGACCCTATGAGTAATACTAAGTCTGTTTGGATGAATGACAACTTTCTGTCTTTCATCAGAAAGCTCTACAGTAACTCAGGGCTGAATGCATGACTTCTAATGGGGAAATAGAAATAGAATACACTCTTGCAAGACTGGATCTATGAATGTCCAAATCAAATCCCTTACCCTGGGGAGAAGAGTTTTTACCCCACGTCAGGTTTGTCTTATACAACATGGAAGACTGATTTAGTGGCCTAGTCCAGAAGTTACTTTTCTATGGTTAGTAATAGTGCTCTCAAAAGTTTTTTTTTTCCCTAGAAAATGATGGATTACTGGAAATGAATTTAAGACTTTATTAAATGTTTATAATTTACAGATCACCTATGGGAATAATTTATCATTATTGATGCATTCAGTCAATGCAGCTATTTGACCAAGAGAACATCTTAACTACTTTATATGTATTTTCTAATGTCAAACTGTACCTGAAATCTGTATTTGTCGGAAAGTACATGTACTCAGTGACTTTCCAACACCGATATGGAATTGGGAGGATCATGAATAAAGTAGGGGTAGAAATATATTTCTCTCTAAAAAAAAAAAAAACAACTGACTAAATATGAAAGGAACACCATATTGGTATTTCTGAACAATGGATAGTTTCATCTGGTTTGGAAGTCAAACTTATCTTCAGGCTATGTTTAAAAATACACTTCAGTCCGAACTCCAACCCCAGCATACACATGAACCTCTTTCCGGCTACAAATCTTGTTTATTGGGAAGAATTTTCTCCCCTCCCCCCACTTTGATGTTTCTCCAAGGGTGACTATTTATACAGCCACCACTTGTTGTCTGGAAAGTGCAAGTCTGTGCTGCTACATAGATCCCCACTGTACACAAGCATATAAACACAGTCCATGCTCACAACACTGCCCTCCTTATCGACAGGAACCCAAAGTTCCTCCAGTGGAAATGTCTTTGTTCCCCCTCGGCTGCCACACAATGAGCGCGACTCTCTGGAGTCTGCTGAAGGCACTGCAACCAAAGGCCTTTGCTCATTCCACACATACTGCACGACGAAGGCAATGACCTTGGCAAGAAGCTATTAAAATTGTTCTCCACTGAACACGCATAAGCACAGTCACCTTGGCACATAAAAACACCCTCTTTAGCGCAGCAAAACATGTTTAGGTAACAGCTTCTAGAATAAACATAAATGGAAAAAAAGATCTAGTTATGTGTCAATCAGTGTGGAATCTCCCACTGATCTATCATCATACATCATACCGCATTTCTTTATCTGTATCATTTATCAACTAAATTCTGATCTCTTTTCCATCACATCTGCCCTTTTACTGCAGTTTCCATGGATCAGACATCTTTTTCCAGCACATTCCACAGATTATCAGACTGATATCTGGGGAATTTGAAAGTCAGATCAACACCTTGAACTTTCTGTAAGCCAATTCTGTAAAAATTTTTGTAGGGTGGAAGAGCGTATCCTGCTTAAAGAGGCCAACTTCATCAGGGAATATGTTTGTGATGACCAGGAAAGTAAAAGCAAAAGTAAAAAAGCAAGTGCAAACAAGACGAATAAGCAAGTGAAAACCAAGCAAAACAAAATGCAAAATGCAAAGCTTACAAACACAAACGCAGGTGTCCTGGCCAACAAACTCCACCACCATCCCTCCAATCTCTTATTACCGACTTTATCGCTCTTGCTAAGGCACTAACATCAAAGGACACCTTGTGCACCTGGGGATGAGGATTCATACACACAAGAGAACTAAACCAGAATGAAACCAGGCCACCTTCTCCTGTTGTCCAGTTCTGACATTCACATTAGGCTCTTTCAATAGTGGACAGGGGTCAGCATGAGTCTCTTTACACCGAGCCTTCTGGCACTTTTCTATCACACCCAGCATTAAGACTTTCAGCCATATGTACAGTAACTTCAGAGTTAACCCTGGGTTTTTTGTACCAAGAAGATGGCTCACTTCTTACTGGGGTACAATGCGATTGTAACTTGCTGCAAACTTAAGTAAGTAAGTAAGGTTTATTTATAGATCGCTTTTCACAGACATAAAGTCACAAAGCCCTGTAAAACAAAATAATCAAAAACTAGGAATAATCACAATAAAATATAATAGAAAATTAAAACACAGTTAATAGCAATACAAAACCATGTTTAAAAACAGATTTAAAACATAATAAAACAATGATAACAAAAGAATCTTAACAGGAGGCCTGATTAAACAGAAAAGTTTTCAACTGCTTGGTTTTCAAAAGTAGAACTCCACTAGGACTGCTCTTTTGAAGATCTATAATGATCTGTACTCTTATTGCTTGACCTCATTACTGCCTTTGATACTTTGACCATAATATTTTACTTAATAGACTTAAGGTTTTGGCTGGTATCTCTGGCTCAGCACTAGACTGGTTTTCCTCCTATTTGTCTGGAAGGACTTTTTCTGTTAGGGTGAGCAAGTTCTCTTCTAACACTGCTCCTCTAATTTGTGGGGTTCCACAAGGCTCAATCCTAGGCCCATTATTATTCTCCTTTGCATCCTTCCTTCAGCCAGTATTATTTGATCATTTTCTGGCATTTCTTATCATTTCTATGCTGATGACATTCAGTTGTATATGTCTTTTAAGCCTCACCAGTTAGATAGACTGTCCACCCTAGTTGACTGTTTATCCCAGATAATTGACTGGCTCTCCAACAATTACCATGTTTCAAATTCCAACAAGACTGATATGATTAAAGCTCCTCCTGAAAAATCAAGTGATTTCTTCCTTTTGCGCAGTCCAGTGTTTGTAACCTCAGCATAATATTTGATTCTTTTTTGGGCTTTATAAAATCTATCTCACATTCCTGTTTTTTTTCACTTAAGGAACATTTCGAAATTGTGAGCTATATTTTCCTCCACTGAACTGGAGAAAATTGTTCATGCATTTGTGTCATCGTATCTATATTATTGTAATGCCCTATTTACTGGCTTACATAAATCATCTCTTTCACGCCTCCAATCAATACAAAATGCTGGAGCCAGACTCCTTACACATTCTAGCAAGCAAGCTCACATTACCTCTATTTTATGCTCTTTACATTGGCTCCAATTGATTTTTCATTTTAAAATTCTCATACTTACATATGGAGCACTAAACCGACTAGTTCCAGACTATTTATCTCATCTTCTTGTTGAACACATTTCTGCTTGCAGTCTTCGTTCACAGGCTCAAAATTTATTAGTTGTTCCTCGTACAAGACTAGGGGGGACAGAACCTTTTGGTCTGTGGCATCTAGACTTTAGAACAGTTTACCACTCAGGCTACATTTAGCTGACTCTGTGGACTCCTCCTTCAGAGCTGAACCTAACCTACAGTGCCATGAAAAAGTATTTGCCCCCTTCTTGATTTCTTAGTTTTTTGCATCTTTAATCTTGAAATAGTCCCTGTGTAGCTTTAACTGACCAGAAAAAGAGCTGACCCTATTAATATTTCATGGACTGATACAGCTGCTGGAAAGAGATGCCATATATAAAATGCATGACAAACTTAGTTTATGAACTTGCTGGTATACTACATCATTGTCCTGCTGTATAACCCAAGTGTGCTTGAGCTTCAGGGCACAAACTGATGGCCCGATATTCTCCTTCAGGATTTTCTGGTAGAGAGCAGAATTCATGGTTACGTCAGTTACGGCAAGTCATCCAGGTCCTGAAGCAGCAAAGCAACCCCAGACCATCACATTACCACCATGTTTGACTGTTGGTATGATGCTTTTTTTCATGAAATACTGTGTTAGTTTGATACCAGATGTAAAGGGATGCAAAACTCCCAGAAAGTTCAATGTCCGTCTCATCAGTCCATAGAATATTTTCCTTTGTGTTCTTTCTGCTTAGCAGTGGTTTTCTCCTTGGAACTCTCCATTTTTGCCCAGTCTCTTTCTTATTGTTGAATCATGAACACTAACCTTAAATGAGGCAAGTGAGGCCTGAAGTCCTTTAGATGTTGTTCTGGGTTCTTTTGTGATTTTTAGTGACTAACTAGTTGTTAGGTTTAGGGGGCATTTACTTTTTTCACATAAGGCTAGGCAGGTTTGGATAGCTTTTTTTCCTTAATAAATGAAATCATCGTTACCCAAGAGCAGGTAATGTTCCAGATGAGAGAAATGGGTATGAAATCAGGTATGAAATCACCACCTACTGACCAATTAATTCTCCACAAAATACCATCGCCATTCCTAGAAGACTCCTGGGACCTCTGTGTGTAGACAGTAAGAGTGTTTAAAATCTGTGTTTCCCTGATAGACATCGGTAGATTCTCAGACACAACTTTATTGCTTGATTTTTCCTGTGGCTGCGGGAAAAACAACAATTTAATTGTTCTTTAAGTATTAATATATAATCCTAAAACACGAGATCTATTTGTACTTGCTGACCTTATCAAATTTGCAAAACAGCATTTTCTTACAATGCACCTTGAACATGGAATAATAATTTACATACCTAAGTTTAAACATCCCTATATCTATTGGTGAAGTTAAAAGCATCATAAGGAAAGCAGTGAAGGAGTCAAGTGGATGTTTTTCTTTAGAGGCCACTAATGTTTTCTTACGGGTATTTGTATAATGTATATTATGTTGTAGATCTTGTATTTTATGTTGTATTTGTAACATTATTTTGAGTTTCTATGGCTGCTACCTTGGCCAGGTCTCCCTTGAAAAAGAGATTTGATCTCAATGGGACCTTCTGGTTAAATAAAGGTAAAAATTGACTTGAATCTTGTTTTTATATATATTCTTTCTGAAGAATCAAAACTAAAGCTTTGAAACATCAATTTCATGGAATAACACTCATAACCCCTCTGTGTCTCCTATGTCTTAATGAAATTCTTGTGCTACTGATATGTTGGTTAACTAAAACAGTCAGCATTTTTGATGGCTTTTTTTCTTACCTTCAAATAAGCTAAACTTTATTAATATACACTTTTCCAGTCTTAATATACAAAATGCACATATTTATTCAGCTCTTTTAATACTAAACTACTGTACAGTGAGTTTCCTCTCACACCGGTGATTTGTTGTGCAGCTGTGTTGCTTTCAGTCTGTATAACATGCGTAGCCTCTTCATATTTTTTTAATATTATAGTTTAATCTTCCTTTGTAAAATCAGCTGCTCTGCTACCAGCAGACTTATTCATGTTTGTGATTGGTCAGATGCCGCCAGCACCACCCCTAGATTGGGAAACCCTGGGTTAACTTGGTGAGCTGACAACCAGCTTAGTGTGACCGCTTAGTATGATTGCCAGTGTTAGGATAAGTGAATCCAGATACCCTGGGTACATTGACCTTGCTTCGTAGTACAGGGCTCTGAACCCCAATGGCATCAATGAGCCTTGGGGACCCATGACCCTGCTGTTTCGGAGAAACTCTGACCCAGTCATCATCTAGCAATCACAGTTTGCCACTTGTCAAACTTGCTCATAGTTGCTAATTTTTCCTGTTTCAAACATCAGTTTCAGCGACTGACTGTTCAATTGCTAAGTAACAATATATATCCCACCCATTGTAAGGTGTCATTGTAACAAGATAATCAATGTTCACTTCACCTGTCAGTGGCTTTAATGTTGAGGTTCACTGGTGTGCATCAACAGAATTGTATTTGTCCTTTGTCCACCTATCAAGCTTAGGGTCTGCTTTTAGATATTGCTGAATCTGTTTCTTTGTATGCCTGGCACTGATTCCGACATGCAGCAAATGTGCATGTGCAACAAACTGACAAACTGAGGCCCTGAATAAAGTATAACCACCTACATACAGTATCAGCAAAGACTAAGACAAATGCACGCACAAACACAAATACACACAAACACACACACATATATACAGATTTTTGCTAATGACTTGCCTCACGGCAGCAGTCAGTTGAAGGTCCACAGAGGATGAAATCCTGTTACAGCTGGCTTTTCATGACGCCTTTAACCGCATTACACTCCCCTCTCAAGTCAAGATCCAATTTCCCTATCAAACAAGGTAGCACACACAAGGCTGGCTGTCTTTAATGTCATATAAAAAGAAAGTGTGTCTTTCTTGTAGTGTCTGGACTTTCTGGGTAGATGGGAACAGGAAGTTGGTCAGACAGATGGGAGAGGACAGGGGAACAGTGGGTGAGTGGATAATTCACTTAACTTTGCCGTGGTCATCATAATTATAAAAAGATCACCTGATCATTTAGCTTGCTTAGGATTTCAGGACTTTAGTTATGGGTTACAATAAACTGGATTTAGGATGAGGTTTAGATCTATAATTGAGTGGTATGTAAAACAAAAGACCTTAAATCATGTTTTCAAAACACTGACTGTCCATTTATCTGACATTATCTTAAGTCTACCCAGCAGACATTTCCAGGTGAAATTATTATTTGACTAATACAATAATTTTAGACATTTGAAGGCATTACATTGGACTCTTATGCATTGGATTCTTATATGATACCTGAAAAACAAAAAAAAAACCAGTAACTGATTAATTGAAGAGCTGGTAAATTAATTTATCAGGAAAACAATGATTGGTTGGAACTTTAATGCAGTTAAGCTGCTCCAAAAAGTAGCGCTGGAAAGTTCAAATGAGTTATTAGAATGTAGAAATATCTGGGACTAAATTTGACTGAACTCTTATAATACCACCATCTATCCATCCATCCATCCATTCTCTTCCGCTCATCCAATTCAGGGTCGCGGGGGGGCTGGAGCCTATCCCAGCTGCCATAGGGCAAGAGGCGGGGTACACCCTGGACAGGTCACCAGTCTTTCACAGGGCCAACACAGAGAGACAGACAACCATTCACACTCACCTATGGGCAATTTAGATTCACCAGTTAACCTAACCCCTCTAACTAATACCACCATCTATGTTCAACAAAAGTGCAACAGAACTAGTCTGATGGGTTTTACTATAAGAACAAGTGAAGCTGATATGAATTAAACTAAAGAAATGAGGGTATAACGAGGCAGTTTCAGCATCTGCACATGTTCCTCTGCAGGATTAAAGGCCTTCCTTATTAAGTCAGCTGTCACATCGGGCTTCTTGCCAAGTTGCACATCCATCTATTCGCTAATAGCAGCTGTACTCTTATCACTCAGCGCCAACGCCAAACCCTAGTATGACCTTACACGACCTCAGCTAAGAGTTTTACTAGCCTCGCTGTATTTCTTCCCAATCTGAGTTAAAAATACCAAAGCCTTGACTGTGGGCACCCAAAAAAATCTAGTCTATTCAAAGAAAAAGACCAATTATTGTTCATTCATGCTTAACTAACTGAAATAATGGCAATAGTTGCAGCCAAATGCAACTTATAGCACTTTCCAAAGGGTTTTAATGGGTAAAAGGGATCACTGGCTTAAACACAATCAATTTCCTTTATGTAGGACTCGCATGGTAACTTTCAATTATCCTTTCATTTACTCATTGTAATTAAATTGATGGCGTACAGATAGAGTTGACCTCTAATCAGCTTTCTAAGGTCACACCTGTCAAGTGTCAAGTTGAGAGAATTGATTAAAGGATCACTTCGGTTTCTGATTAATTGATTTTTTTCTTCTTCTGGAGAGGATCTCTTTCACGAACACAGGACACAAGAAGGAGACCCATTTTAACATTAATGAGTCTTGAAAGTCGGAAGTGAATTGCTTGAGTTCCATGCACATTATCTTTACTACTGTGTGTGAGGAAAACCTTGTCAATGCCATAATAAACATCATAATATTGTTGGGGTCAGTGCCAAAACAATGGCATTGACCCTGACAATTGTAGTGCCCCCTTTGGCCACCACTATGATCTATCCAGGCATGGACACAAGACCTCAGTCAGTAAGGGTACACTTACAGTAGTTTTTCAGAGTGCTGTGAAAACTTTCTTTTTCACATGACTGCATATTGTTGAATATGCAGTGACACACACCAGCACCGCCAAATCTGTAATACGTAGAGTTTATTCTGCATAAAGGAATTTTTGGCACTTCCCCATATTTTATTTAAAGCCAAAGGAAAATTGCAAATTCCTGTTGTATCAGAATGTTTTTACTTTTTTAATATACTCAAGCACAAAACACATTTTGTTTATCAAATGGCTACAAGGGGAAAGAAAAGGCACTGAGTTCTGTCAAGTAAGGTAATGCAGACTCATTGCCTTTCTTGTACTGTAGATGGACCAGTCATGCTTAATTTTATATCACCTCTCATAGAGGTCCAAACTTAGCAAGGAAAAACTTGGACAACTCAGTATCGGATAATTAATATCACCTATCATTGTATATAGCAAACCATTGATAACTTAAATCTAAGCAATGATTGACAATGAAAATGGCTGAAACTTTAATTTCAGCCTGGTCCCTGTGCTATATAATTGAACATTAAGTGAGTACACTTTAAGACAGTTTTAAGGACGTGCAGGAAATATTGCCTTAACCAGAAAAATTCCTTAAGCACAGCACCAAGCCTCTACATGCTTCAGCAGAGCTGTTCACTCACATATCAAAAGGAGCAACCCCTCATTGCACTCAATGTGGAGAAATTTGCAGCTGTAAAGCATTTTTTCACGCCCCCTGTTTTGTGGAATAAAGGCTTAGTATATGTATATATGACTGAGATGTGAATCAGGGCTCCTGTAGTGAGTGTGAGCATGATTAAGGTGGCCAGTTACTTTCCTCCCAACATTATTTCTAAAACACACACAGTCTATTTCATCTATACTTGCAATGGCTCAAGGCAGCATATTTCCATGACATGCCCAAACCAAACCTGGAATGTGTGATATTACACAGTCACGCATTCATTATTTCATTATTCACCCTAAACCATGTGTGTCAAGACTGAGTCATATAGGAGTGTCAAAATGAAAAGATCAGCAAAATGACTAAACTGTACAATAGATTGTTTTCCTTTTTAAAATTGTGTGTTTTTCCATCACAAAAATCTAAACAGAAGCATTCCTACTTAGCTCCACATGGATGTCAGTGAAACCCTTAGTAACTCGTTCTTTATAAGAAATCACAGGCTTTCTGAAGGTCTTTCAAAGTTTTTCTTGGGACATTGGTTGCTTTTTCACTCATTTTCAGTCCAGTACCTGAGCATTTTCAGAGGAATGGTTTTTATTTGTTAGGCCACTTAATGCTGACCAATGAATCATTCAAGCATAAAAACGGCACTTAACTCAAGGGATGAACCAGTGCTGTGTCTACACATAACAGACAACTTAGCAAAGAACCAATTTTAAATTGTATCTTTAGATTTCTTTACTCAACTCAGATTTCTTTAGTTAAATATACAAAAAATGCCAAAGATTACATAGTTTGACAGGCATAAAATAATATTGTTGCACCAACAAGGTGATTCACAAAAACTTGGCATATTACAGCATGTGTGCAGTGAAAAACACACAATAGAACACTGACAGTCATGGATTGGCCTCCCCAAAGTCCAGACCTCAACATTATTGAAGCAGTGTGGGGTCATCTTCACAGAGAATGGAATAAAAGGTAGCCAACATCCAAAGAAAAGCTTTGAATGTCCTTTAAGAAACCTGGAGAACTATTCCTGAAGACTACTTAAAGAAATGACAAGAAACCTCGCCTAAGAGAGTTCAGGCTGTACTAAAGAATAAAGGTGGTCATACCAAATATTGACTTTCAAGCTCATTAGAATTGTACAAAATCTGGTTCTGCCTGATATACTGTATTTCCATGTATGTTTGCACATGTTTCAATAAATCTCTGTACCTTTTTCTAATATTCCTAGCAAAATATAAAGAAATGAGGGGTGACTCAATACTTTTGTATAATACTGTACATCAAATCAGAAGGATATACTGCAGGTTTCAAACAGCTGGTGCAGAACAGGGCTAGGAATGTATAATTTGAAGAGTGTTAAAAAAAATCTTCTCTCATCTCTTATCTTCACTGTTCATATTTTATGAGTGACGTAAATCAGCACAATGAAAGCATCATAAAATACATGCTAAACCCCAGAAGGTAATAATTTATGGAAACACTGCCCACAGAAACCAAAGCACACGCAGAGGAATCGAGAGCAGCAGTGTTCGCTTACATAAACTGAGCCCATAAACAGGAGTGAACCGAAACCAAAATCTCAGCTTGTAATATGCATGTTAGCACAAGCAGCAGATACTTACAGCCAGCGATATAAAGCTCTGCTGGCCAACATCTCAGCACAAAGTTCAAAGCAACTTTGGCTTAATAGTTTAACTTTAAAATGAAGAATAAAGGAATTTGGTTTGGTTGTAGCAGCAAGCTGCATGCACTATTAGCCTACTAGCTAAAGTCAGCTAATAAAATGCGTGAGAAGAGCTTAATTGACCAAAGGAAGTCACAGACTTAAATAGGCATGTATATTTAAAAGGGTGTGTTTCATATATGTTACAGCAATCAGAGTAGGTGATGTGAGCAGGAAGGTCTGTAACATTAAGGTTCTTTACTTAAGCAAAGTACCACTTCCAAATCATCACAAAAAAGTCATCTGCTCAAAAAATATGTGAACAAAATGTAGTTAAATTCAAAAATAAAAGGCTATGTTCTGTAGAATAATATATCTCCTGTGAATGATGTAGTATCATGAAATTATTAGATTTCAAGTGTAAGTAGTGTTTTACTGCTATGGCTATTAACGGTTTAACTAACTATAAATGGCGCTAGTTTTGCCCTGCTTGGTCTTGAACAGTTATTTCAATTGGAGAGAAAAATTGATGGCAGATAATAATTTTGTCAAGGGTTCTCATTTGTTTTTGTTACAAGATAAAACAGTACAGCATTATAAAATTAGGTTATGATTCACAAGGCCAACACAGTGGGGCAGACAATCACACACACACTCTGACATCCATTCAACTAGCGATTAACGTAACGTGCTTGTCTTTGGACTGTGTGAGGACACCAGAGTACCCAGTGAAGACCCATTCAGGCACATGGAGAACATACAAATCCCACAAAGATAGGCCCCAGCTAGCCAGCAGGTTTAAAACCAGAACATTCATGCAGTGAAGAAATGGTGCTAAATTCTGCATCACCGTATCACCTCAGTTCATTAAGGTTTTTAAATTTAATTATGTATTTATTTTAAATGCTTTGCCATTATGCTTTTATTTGTTGCATTGTATGTTTCCAAGGATCTACATTTCTTATTCTACTGCATGTGCTACTGCTATTTTCAACTCGGAAATATCTAATGTGAATAAAGTTTCAAATATAAATGTGTTTAACTAATTTAACTGACAAGAACTTGTTAGCAGTTATGAAACAACATAAAGCCAATTATGACAGAACACTGGACCAACTGTCAAGCACAGTGGTGGTAGCATCATGCTCTGAGGCTGTTTTCCTGCCAGTGGTACTGGTACATTATGCAAAGTGGATGGAATGAAGAAGGAGGAGTACCTTCAAATTCTTCAGCTTCACTTCAGATCAACAGCTAGATGGTTGGAACATGGACACAGTTGAGTGTTCCAACAGGACAATGATTCTAAACACACATGAAAACTGGTTCTGGAATAGATAAAGCAGACTAACATTAAACTTCTGGAATGGCCTTCCCAAAGGCCTGACCTCAACCCTATTGAATATTTATGGACTATGCTTAAAAGTTGGTTCCATGCCAGGAAATCAACCAATTTAAATGAACTCTAAAAACTAAAAAGAAGAGTGGTCAAATATCCTGCCAGACTTATGCTAGAAGCTTGTTGATGGCTACCAAAGGCATCTGATTGAAGTGCAACTTATTAAGAGACATTTAACCAAATATTGGGATGTATGTATATATTTGAGCCTGTATGTATACTTTTGACCCTGTGTGGATTAGAGAAAATTCAACATAAATTCAAACTTGTGGACCAAATTCTTGTTTTTTCAAGTCATTAAAGATATAAATGTGGTACAATCATTCCACCCTGGAAAAAGAACAGCTCAAAGAAATCACTAAAAGCCCCAAAATTACCATGGCATTCATGCCCATGATGAGTGTATGTAAATGTTTGACCACAACTGTAAAAACAGTGTAGTTCTTCACTATGTATATCATCAGTAGCTTTTCAGTTTTATTGCACTGTACATACTGCAACTTGCTTCAGAGTAGCTCCTCAGGGTGTGTTACACTCCCTAGTCTCTCTCAGGCAGGGAGAGGTGCAAATTGACCTTGCGTATCACTGCGCAGTGTGTTAGGTTACACTGCACACTGTCACTTGAGCGTGTACAAACAGACATGCATGGAATATGTGGAGGCAAACATACAGTAGGATGGAAAACTACTTTGCAAGATCTCAAAAAAGCACAGCCTCGAGCATACGGTCCTCCCATCTGCGTGTTCATATAAATGTGTGTGTAATGTATGCGCTTTGTTTTTCACCACCAGTTGCTAATGAACAAGTTTTAACCAGAGGTATCCATATGACCAACAAGTGCTGTGCATGCGCTGGCATCGAGCCACTGCATGAGCATGCATGTGCATGCATGTACAAGACTGGCTTCTGACTGTGGTAGGGAAGTAGATTAAAATTCACAGTTTGTTTATCCTCCTTTGGCCTCTTGACCTTTCCTTTGACCCTGCAAAATCCAGCATGTTTGTTTTGAATTGCTTCCATGGCTGTGAAGAAGAATGATTTACATTTAAATATGTATATACACACACAAGCCCCAGAGGATAGACAATATTGTTTTGGTGATGTAACCAATTAATGCATTTGTAGCTTTTTAAACAGTGTTGCTTAGGGCTAAAACTATTAGTCAATAAAAAGAAATGTAATCAATCAAAATTTAAAAATTGTAATATCAGTATTTTAAGGAAAAATTACCCCCTAAAATCCTGTTTCCCGCTACCTTTAATATGAAATGTTTATGTAAATTTGTGAACTTGAGAGAATAATTATCAGATTGATCAATATTAGAAATAGTTAGTTATAATTAAGAATCCTTTGGTTTAAATCCAAAAAAGTGTATTTTGCAGTATTTATCTGTTTGTCTCAGTGTAACTGCCACATTTAGTCACAAATCATTTAAGTCTCATCTTAATGTTTGTTTATTTAGATGCATGGCATTCACACACACACTGAACAGCTGTCCCAGAAAAGCTGCTATGGATCTCAGTTGCACTCCTGCAGCCCCAGCCATCCCCTCCTCTCTGCCAAGACTGTGCCCTCCCCACCTTCTGGTGCAGAGGGTATGTGTCGGGGCTACTGCAGTGCCAAAAGAGACCTGCAATGCCAGTAAACACACCACTCCCCCAACACACACACACACACACACACACACACACACACACACACAGACTCAGTCAGTACACTGTTGCTTGTTTCCTTGCCTTAGACAGCCCACAGTGCCAGCTGCAGCCCCACTGTCCACCAGCACGTGCCAGCTTGATGTCCAATAAGGGCCACGTTCAGTGTGTGGACGTGTGTGCAGACTTTGTGTGTATGTGTGTTTAAAGGGACGAGGAGCTTAGCCTAAAATCCTGTCACCCAGCTGCCTCTACTGTCAGATGGTCCCAAAGACCCACATCAACAGATGTACAGAGCAGCTACAGGGAGCAGAGCAAACAGAAAAATACCGTCTCAGACTCAGTCAGTCTATTGCAGTCTGCCTTTGTGTACAGAAGGAATGTGTGTATAAAAGAGCATGCAACCACCTCTGAATAAAGTGAAGCAGTCATGGCCTTTAATATTTAGCTGTTTATGTCCCTTGTGAATGCTTTCAGCCATTTTGAGCTGTGTGTAGTAGTACTACGTGTTTACAAATGCAGCACTGAAATGTCCTTGGGTGTTGTAGGGAGCCACTTTTGGAATCTGGTGTCAGTTTCCTGATGCTGTCTGGGATATGTGGAGGGTACTGATGCTGACAGGCACAAAGGCAACTTGGCATCACACTCCTACTTCCTTGTACTAAGCAACAGCAATAAATAAATATTGTTATGCTTCCAGATTAGACTTAAAAATTTGTTGTTGGAATTAAAAGCAAAAACAGATTAAATGTAGGTCAAGCAAATAATGTTTTACAGAGTATACTGTAAAGCAAATTTGTAATTCAGACAATTGTACTATATAGATAACAGACTTGATCAGACTAGACTACAAGAAATTTAGTTTCCTGTTCACCTAACCTTTTTCCAGCTGGAACAAACCTACAGTATGTGGATGCAAGGGGAGTGACCAAGCTCCACATGGTTAAAATTTTTACATTAAGTATAATGCTGTCACTGATCTCACAGTTCTTAGCTGTAACTCTATGATTTCTACAAGGATGTAAGTACAGATACCTGGGCTTAATCCAGAATTCCATCAAAATAAAACCTGAACAAAGTATAATGATGCTTTAACACCTACATGAAGTATGCATGCTGCAATAATAACCTCCACTCTTCAGGCTTTAGGTTTTCTACAAGATTTTGGAACCTAGTTGCAAGGATTTGCTCTCAATCAGTGCCCAAAGACAAGGTGATGTCTTTAATGGCTTAATGAAGGTTAGACAGAAGCATTTCTGCAGAAATTAAACACTATGTTCTGATATCAGTTATTCATATCCACCAGATCCCTGTTACAGGATGCAATTATCCTCAGACCAGCCAAACCCTTCCTAAAATGATACAGCCATCTATATATTAATATATCCGTAAACATTATCAGCTGATTTCCCTTCCCTCCCACTATAATACCATCACTTCTACAAAACTGTAAGCTGATCTGGCTTTTCCGACAATGGAAGGTCCCATTAGCACCAGCTAGGGATACCCATGGGAATGAGGAGGAAAAGTGTCCCACCCACACCATACACCATAACATTACTCATGAAACATTCACGTCCTTATGTGGCCTGGACGATCACGCCAGCCTCCTATTGGCAGAGAAGGGATCGGCCCAGAACAGGAGATGAGGTTCTATTGGTGTGGTGTGAGCATGAGTGATGGCAGGACAGTGGGGAGGCTGGCGAGATTATTGGATCAATCGATCCAGGCCCTTGTTCGCAGACAACACAGATCAGGGCAAGGGCAAGTGCTGCAGAAATTCAGAAGATGGCAGTTTTGGGGTAAATGCTAGCAGTTACAGGTTGTATTATGTCATCACAAAGCCAAACACACATTTACAATTACTGAGAAAAAATTAATTTACTCTGGAGCTTACTTTTGCCCACTTGGTGCTTCGGTCTTTAGATAGTTCTGTCTTTATCCTTACCTTGTGGGCAAATAATGCATAAAATCACAGGTTGATTTTACTCAATAGTCCTTCATTAAGTCAGAAAATAAATTTTGTTAGTGGTGTCGGTTAATCTTGAACATTCACTGTCTAATTACAATCACACTAGAGTAAAAACAGGACAACCACTTCACCACCACTAGGATATAAAACTCGACTACAATGTGGGGAACTCAGCTCAACTGGTTGTCAGTTGCTTGTATTCTTATATAAAAGCAAGGTTGCTGAACACTCAGGTCATTTTGCAGTTAAATTGCCATCATCCAGCAATTATGTCACTGTCACAAATTTCTGAATTTCTATTTGAAATCTATGATGTTCTGGCTGGACTCTGAACGTAAGTAGTTAATGTGAATTTCTGTGTATATAGGTAAAGAGTGAAAATCTGAAATAAGTTCATTACCAGTTAATTGCCAACTTGACCCCAACTGATAGACTGACTTGATCATATTGCTTTGTCATTGCTGCCTTGATGGACCAGTTGCTTTTAAGGCAGCAACTGATTACAAGTGCTTGTAGACCTAGTCCCTGTCTTTGAAACATCCATTTTAAGGGCAACGAGATCACAAATTCATTGCACAGTCGCAATAATTTTGGTCGTGCTGCTGTCTCCAAGAGTGACTGTAGCATAAAGCAACATTCATACTGCATATGAAAGGGTCCCAACTGAGATTTTTCTTCATACAGAACAGTTTTTTTACTTTTCCCATTAAAACAACTACTACTACTCCTCCTCCTCCTCCGAGCCTGCACTCAAGCACAATCCTACTTGCTAAATGCTAATAATGCTTCTATTTACAATTCTAACAGATGTTTAGCATGTTAGCCTACATTTACATCAGAGCACCCGAGATACATCTCTATATACATTTTTTTTTTTTTTACTAAAATAGTGTGGGCAACATTTTAGTAACAGATTTTGTACCATTTTCAAACAAACT